>VXAD01010125.1:734557-818809 GCA_013399195.1 Dicrurus megarhynchus | reverse complement strand
GCGGCCCCGGTTCGCCCCCAGCAGCGCCGTGCGGAACGGGCCCGCTCTGGGCCCGAGGTACGGCGGCAGCGCGGAGGGCAAAGGAGGTTGCTAAAGGTCAGGGAGTGAGTCAGCAGCTGCGCTCGGCCTCCGCTCCGGCCTCGTCCCTCGCCTCTCTTTCATTGAAAAGACACTGGTGGGAGGTTAGGCCCAAAATACAAGCTGGGGTGAGAGGGAGAAAATAAATTAAATCCATGCAGGTTTATCAGTCCAGTAGCGTCTCCCAGACAATCCCATACATTTATTGCCAAAATAACAGCGTGGTTTGGTTAAACATTATTATTATTACATTTTCCTACTTACCCAGTAACTCCGGGAGATCAGAGAGACAAGACTCCTCCGGAGACCACATCTTCATCACAAAATAGATTAATTACTACACATGATGTGATACAAAGCAAGTACACGCACAATTCAGAAAGAGACAATATTTTAGAAACTGCTGGACAGTTAAAATATTTTGCAACTGTTGGGATTTTTCCAAGAAAAGCATTTCTTTTCTTATCCTGTTGTCAACATAATTCCTGAAGTGAGAATGTGTCTTAAATCCTGTCTCAGAATCTTTGCTGTAATTTGGTATCTGCAACAGTTCTGCCTTTCAGACGTGCTAACATAGCTGTGCAGGAAAATAAGAAAGTTAACACAAGTTAAACAGAAATGGTTCCCTGTTTGGTTAGTGGCCACTAGAGGGAATGCCGGGTTGTTGTTTCCACAGGCCTGCAAGGCCTTACAAGGGTAACACAATTTTAAAAAAATAGGAAATTATACCAGAATTGTGCTTGGCATCACAACACACCGTTGGCACATTAGTTTGAGATTTGCCTTTTCCATGAAGTATTTGTTTGCCTGTTAGTAAAGTCATTGACATCTGTAGGTGCTGTTTGAAGACGGACATTACTCTGAAAAACACCCAGTATCTTCTGCAGTGTGAACTGGAAATTATTACTCTCTGTAAGCAAGTAGAAAAGCCAATGCCATGGAATTTAACTCAAAATCTTCTGTGCTGAATGACCAAACAAACCAACCCTTTATAGATCATTTTCCCAATTTCAAAACATGAGTTATTTAAATAAGTAGCTTGAGGAAAATAATCTTTAAAGTAATATTGAGATTCAAATACTAAGTGACTAGACAGCTTATTATAATATCAGCTGTCTACCCCTCATCCCACAAACTCGCATTTTCCCTATATTTACAATTCAGTTTTTTTTCTAAATGACTGATACATCTTTATATATGAGAGCTTTTATGGCAGCCCCTCTCTAAAATACATTCTTTTAATAAATAGAAAACTGGTAAACCAGGAACCATCTTTTCTACACCACTCCATGATAAAATTAATTTTAAGGCTGCGTTTCTTCCTCTTCTCTTTTGATCTCTCTTACACATCTACACGCCTTTAGACTCTTTGGAGAGACATCTAAGATTCTTGGGCTTTTAATGAGTTTCAGCACAGACTCTGCACCACCAGATCAAGGTGGGGTAGGAGACCTGGGCATGCAAGTCTCCATTCTGCAAACAGGCTTCTGTGCTTCTGGTACAGCCCCTTGTGAGGTAAAACTCACAACGTACTCTTCTGAAAGCTCCCTCTGCCACAGTGTGGAAGGTGGAAATGGCAGAGGCCAGATGAAGCAGCTACAGAAGATACAAAATCCTGTCTCAAGTCCCATCTTTCTTCAGAAGAAGTCTGTTGCCTTAAAGGACAAGAATCTTGTTATGGAGTACATTTCCACCCTGCTATGTACTGTTTGGACCCAAAACAAAACAGCTTCACAGCTATTTGCTGTGGAGGTTCACAGTTCTCTGCAAAAGCTTCATGCATGAGTGTTAGATACAAAGCTCAGTCTCTGAGATCCACTGGCCCAGATTCCAGACACAGGTCTAGACAAGTAAATACCATTGCTGAATTAGAGCCTCGATATCACACTGGAATCTGTGACATACTCAGAAAGCGCAAAAATATGAATCCTACCTAGGACTGAGATTAAAATCTTGTAAAGATGAGTGTCTGAACTGTTTTGAAAGTCTAAAAAGAGACGCGTAACAGCTTTCTTATTTTCAAATCTGCCTCTCTTTGCATACAGTAAGTTAACATTTACTCAGTGAGGATGTAAGTGAAAATAAGTAAAGGGACAGGTACTCCATGCAGTAGATGACAACAAGACACACAAAACTAGCAAAGGTTACTTACTAACCCCATTGGCTCAAGGCAAGTATGTATCATCTAAATTTCAGAATTAAGATTATGTCAATGCCATACTCTGCTCTGAATGTCTGGTCTCTAATTAAATCATTACTCCCCCTCCACACACCCTACCTCGCCTTACTCCGTGCCCAAATGAATGGGTGCTCAGAGAGTGAATCAATACTGTGTAACACAGACACTCTTGGTAGCTCTGCTGATTTAGTTGCCTCTGCTGTTGTAAGAGGTAGAAAATAAGGTGTGGGATTGGAAAGTGTTAGCGTCTTGAGTTATTGTCACATTACAGGTGGCTACCGAGAAGCACAAAACAAACAGGAGAGACTACAATTAGAAAATACTGATTTATTTGCATCTTAGCTATTTACCTCTTAAAATTGCCAGCCACAAAGTTAAGAAGCCACAAAGTAGGTTTTTAAAATTAGTAATGTTTCAGTCAAAGTTGTATTAGTAAAATATATGTTATATATTGGGTTTGTGCTTATCTCCACCTTTAATCCCTCCTGTCCTAAGTCAATCCTACCCTTATGTCACGGCTGTTACTGCTGACTCTCTGAAATACAGCATATCATTATTTTAATTCTGCTGCAAGAGCTTTCACATCAGCATGTAGACATTCACCCTCAGTAATTAACTAAATACTCCCCCAAACATCAGAAGAACCCTGCTCACCAGAGCTTCTACTCCTACCCAAGGTGGCAGCCTCTCTTCTGCAGCCATTCTGCCAGACTCTCTCACATCAGTTTTCTCCTCTCACAATGACTTTGTATCTCCTAAAACTATTTGTACTCATTCCCTCTTCCAGTGGCCATTTGTGGCTAGCTGCAATGGTGGCTGACTCTGTCCACGTTCCTAATGACATCCTACCTCTGCACTTCATGCCTTTAATCTCCTCACAAAAGATGCTCTTGGGAATGAAGAGCAAAGGAACAGAAAACTTGTTGGTCCCAGGAAAGAAGTTTTCTCTTGAGTGCTAGAAGAGAAATTTCATTTGCCTCCTCCAGTGACTCAAATTGAGGAGAAATAGAATAAATACCAGGCCAGAGATTATTTTTTCCCTTCCAAGACAGGTCAGGAATTAATGAGAAATTTATTTCCTGTCATTATGGCACAGATTCCAGTTTCAGCTAAACTTTTCTCACCTACAAGGATAGAGCAAGACTAAATTTGACAATAGTATTAGGAAAAAAATAAAGGCTTCGTATATCACAAAAAAACCCAGAAGAGTGATAAATAAAAAAACTCCTCTATCCCAGCTCAAAGCTTGCAGAATAACAAGTCAAGAAGAGATTACAGAACTGTAGGTTTCCTCTATGCTGGTTGGTAAATTAAAATGCCAGTGAGTGTTTCTGGGCACTGGAATACAATCATCTGTACTGTATGATTCGTTTTAGAATAGCCCTTGTACAATTTTTGCACAAGCCAATAGCTAATCATTTTCAGATATGGTTTGGGAACTACCATAGCCCAAGAACTATTCTCAGCCAGCCATCTGTATATGGCCACCCCATATGGAAAGCTGGAACAAAGCTTCCTAGACAGCTTATAAATTAACCTAGAGAAATACTGGGAAACAGTATGAGTGTTGGTCATTCAGTGCCTCAGTACTAGTGAATAGTCTCAGGCACATAAAATTTCCTGTGATAGATATAGCCATACAGATGCAGCCAAAAACTAATGGTACAGTGAAGCTAAGGTTGCTTGAGATAGTCACACCACCTGACCCCAAAAGGACAAAGCATAAAAGAGAAAAAGAATATGGAGCTTCTTGGTAAATTGGATGGATTTTTCTAGATAAGATATTTATCAGAACTGGGTTTCCAGCATCTTCAGAGATGTGAGGGAGCAGGTCCCAAAGGCTCACTTGGCTGCCAGGAAGTTAGTCATCCACAGAAACCTGTAGAGAGCATTATCCTGTCCCAAAACTTCATAGCTGCTCAGTTGAAATAATTCAATACCTTCAAAGAAGAAAGGACAAAGTACTCATATAATGAATGATGTTATTTTTAGGCTGTTCTAATTTAATTTACTTCAGTAAGAAAAGGTTGAGTCAGCAGATACTGTCACAATGACCTAGTAGAACCTACTGTCAGAGTTTTTCATATGGTCTTGATTGGGCAGCTTCTTTTATGTAGTAGCTTGGTCTTTGTCTTTTCCCTCTTCCCCCCTACACTCATAGGCCTCTCCCAGTTCTCTGGAAGAAACACAACCCTGCCCATTTTATTCACACAGCCATGGCAATGCCAGAACTGCACTCCAGCTCGTTTTGATTTGCCATCTGAGAAAGGACAGGGGTGGGACAAAGGGGATGAGGAAGGGTGAATGGCTGCCCAGCCAACGAGGCCACTGTGTTCCAGCACAGACCCAGCCAGTCACTCCACTTGCCTTATATCCCCCTACTGCCACTGGCTCTTCACCTGGCTGCCAGGAGAAAGATCATTTAGAGGGAAAGAGAGAAATGATGTGAAGGAAGAGACAGTGTTAAAATCTAATTTTCTTTGGGCTTTTCAAAGCCTACCAAGATTATTCAGCTTCCTTTCAGTCCATGAAGTGAGAGTGCCCAGCCTGCTAAGCATCCTTCTGAGCCAAAAAGTAGATTAAGAACTTGGAAACAGCCTTGGTATATATCTGAAGGAAATACAACTCTCAGAACGATTTGAAAATGATTCTAAATTTTGTAAGACAGTCAACAGCACAGATCTGTACTTACTCAGCATACAAAGAGGCAATTCCTCCCTGCAGTAATAGCTGAGAACTATAGACACAGGAAAGTATCTTAGAAACTTAAAAAATACACACCTGTAATAATCACATGTATGTTTAAATAAAAAGAGCTTTGAACTAACATAAAAACTTTAGCAAGAAGATGTAAGAATGTCCATGCTGTGGCAAATTGACTTCCAGCAAACACTTTGTTCAGCAAACGCTATCAGATGCAATAAACATCTGAAAAAAAACAAGACAAAGAATTTCCAGGTCTGTGAAGGATGGCCAGAAGATACTGATTTTGCACATCTGGTAACTCTGATATTGAGTAAACAATAATGTTTGTCATGGCAAGTGTGCCATGGACTGCAAAACAGCACAATCATGACAACTTATCACAGAGTCACCTTACAGAAAGCTTGAAGCACCAAACATTTCAAGCAAAACAAAACCAAACCAAAACTAAACTCACCATTCCAGCAAGGAGCAGAATATTCTTTATTGAATAGAAAAGAAAACACAAGGGAAGAAGATGAAGTGATAGTGTTTTAGGCTGTAAACGGTTTCACAATACTCTTCAGAGGTTTGCCTCAAGACTTCCACAGTTGGTCACTTCTGGACCTTAAACAGGAGATCCAGAAGGGAAAGACTTCAGAAGTGTTTATTTCAGATTAATTTGCATTAAATCTCATGGAGCGCAATGTCATTTGACATTTAAAAAGTCATCAGCGGTAGGATCAAGGAATCTTGCTCACCTCAGGGTTTGTGTCTTGTGATCAAATTCAGGGCTGTGATCAGACTTTTTTCCCCATGGTTAAGTCATTTATAAACAACCATTTATTGCCATGTCGATTCTCTTCTGGTTAGTAAAACATGTGAACCCGTGAATGCCTCTCATACAGGATTTCTCTCAGGATTTTCTCTCACTCAGTGGGGCATATTTTCAACAAACTCAACAAAAATCTTAAATAACAGAAGCCTCACGTAACTTAAGCATGGACACAGAGAGTCTAATAAGGTAAACCTGACACAGTGTTGTTTAAAACTATTAGAATTGTTTACTTTTTATTGAAAGGTCTGTAAAAAAAAAATCAGTAACTTGGTATGATTTCATTCTTAGCATGAACACTAACCACATTTATGACATGAAGCCTGGCACATTTGAAGTGTACATATGAAGAGATCCAGGAGAAATCCCAAGTGCTGACTGATGAAGAATATAATGATTTGGATGAAACGTAAAAAGTGATAACTTATTACCATTGGCTGAGCCCCCCTGAATTTACCAACAAAGAAAATTCCAGAAATCATCCAGTGCCCAAGAGCAACACTATAAAGCTGTATTTCAGGAATCAGAAAATCCAAATCTCTGATTATCCTAAATTTGTTACTCCAAAGCTTTTTCCCAGCTATAAACTACAAGCAAATCATCAAATAAAGTAGTTATGACAATTACTGCATCAACATGTTGTCTGTTCTGAGTAGACAGAGCATTCACAATGTCATTTATGAAAATCAGCATGAAAGTGTTAAGAATTATGAATTTTTTAATAAACTAATATAAATAGGTCACTTGTAACTTTATGGTAATAAAATTAAAAGACAACAACAATATCAATAAACATAGATTTTTATATATAAAAGTGTTGTTTATTTTAAGGAAACTTTAAATATAACCAGCAATATTGAAAATATCATGACTGGCATTTATGGCCTTGATTGTAGTTTACTGCCATACAAGTAATTTCTAGCATTTTTCTTAATCACATCAAGCCAGTGCAAAATATAGGTAGCTTTTAGAGATTAGCATACAGAATGACAAGAGTGTAGATTTTGGTTACCTGATATTTCCTTCTAGTATAACAGGCTTCTCTTTTTTCCATAAATCAAAAGTACAAAGGCAAGTTATCATATGTGCAATTATTCATACCAGGTATCTAGGTAAAAAAAAATTACATTTGTAAATTTTGCTCAGATTTTATTTTGTTAGGAATCTGACTTATAATTTATACCATACTATATGATATAAATTATATACTGTTATCATATTATATAATCATAATTTCATATACAGGTATGATTATATATATTGTCAGAATGTATCACTCACTGTAGCATAATGATTACATCAACATACACAAATAAATGGCATTAGAAAAGTCATTATCTAAGAAGGAAAGATGTTATAGTTCAGGTGTTTGAATCAGGGCACAAGCAGCCTTCCTACAACTCTTGCAGCATCATTTTGGCAGCACTGCCCATCGCCAGTACGTGCTCTGGCTGTCCATGAACATCAACAGACAGCTCAGTAAGCAGGATTGAAACTGGGCTGTGCCTGAAACTTCCAGTCACAGACCCTCGTAAGCAATGAGCCCTGTGCTCCTAATTAAGATGATATTCTCTCTCCTCAGTCTCAGAAGGTATCCCATGCTATTATGGCTGAACACATTATTTCATGATGACCTACAGGTTTTTGAAAGCAAGACGTTACCTTTTACAATGACAGATGTGTGCAAAGCTTTGGAAGTACTGATCTTTCAAATTAAAAATATTTTTGCACTTCCTGTTAAGGATTTTCAAGGACAAGCTTAGTTTAGCATGGCTTTTGGTATCAATCACTTCAGTAATTGACTCTGATAGCTAAGGTTAGACTGCAAGAAGAGAGATATACAGAGATCATTTCACTTGAAACAGATTTAACAATAAAAAAGGTGAGATCCAAAAAAAAATTAACTAGAGAACAAGCATAAATAGAGAAGAAAAAATGCATAAATATAAAAAAAGGGAGAAGGAAAACAATATAGGTTATGTATGGTTAGGTAGAACATGACAATGACCCATGCCTTTGCTTTGAAAGCATTAAGGTTAATTTGTCAGCTGTCCTCACTCATGTACAGAATTCATGTAACTAATAAAAATGCAGTTTATTGCAAAAATATACAAGTCCTCTAAATTGCATAAGATATTACAATGTCGTGCTGAAACATGACATATTAAACAAAGAGGACTTTAAAACAAATTACAAAATGTTAAAAATCAGATTTGGGTCATGAGCGTTACACAAAACACATTGTCATGCTTTATCTTATGATTAATCTTGTGATTCACTACATCTGTGATAAATGCAACATAAAATCATGACAACTGTAATAGTCAAAAAGTAATATCTACTGTATATCTTCTGTATTAATACATATAAACACTTTGTGTGCACTAATACTTTCAACATATCACATTCAAACTAACAGTCTTTCCAGAAAAGATGTACCCTTTTTGAAGAACAGAAGCTGGTTTAACAAGTTCATCACATGTGGGTTTTTTTTTTAAATCTATTCTTTAAGGAAATGCTGTGTTAAAGGACTTGATTTTCAAAGGTGCTGTGCTACTACAGGTCGTCCTTATATCAGATGGAACCATCAATTCTAAGCACTTTTAAAAATCAAGCCCTCCATTTATTGAATTGCTATTTTCTTTACTATTTCTCCACTGTCATAAGTAAAAAAACAAACAAACAAAACAAACAAAACCAAAAGAACCACCCAACCAAAACCAAAACAAACCATAAAACCCCAATCCCATTCTTAAAATCACAGAAAATGCTTGGCATCTATAGGAAGAGAGACAATTTCTCAGTGGACTAACCACTACTGTGCTATATTCTCATAACAGATCTTGTTGCTCCAATGTTTAGTTCATGCACTGGTATCGGCAATGTCCATGTTTGTTCCAAACAGAGCAACTAGCTGCTCTTCATAGTTTGCAATGTTTCTTTTCAGAATTTCCATACAAGGTCCCAAAAGCCTTTCAAATGCCTGAACATCCATAACTAAAATAAAAAGGGAGAGAAAGAGAAAGAATATGATGTGCTCATCAGTTACAGACACTAATCCTGGTATTTATGATATTCCAATTTAAGATTTTAAATGACAACATATACCACTGAGGCATATACATTGTTTGCACAGAAAGGAACCGCTTACCTTAGCAAAACCAAGATCAACCAACACATTGCTGTCTTGAAACTTCATAAATAAACTTGAACTTTCTCTGTTCCTTATTTTGAAAATATTTTCATAGTAAGATTTATGTTACCCAAAGGCTGGTGAAGAAGTCTGAAGGGGCCTGGATTCCTCCACAAAATAAAGTTTTAAGACCCATGAGATTTCAAAAAGCCACGTCCTTATGTGATATTGTTGGCTGTACTTGGCTCTAACAGCCTATTTCCTTACTCGTTTTACTTGCTTCCACCCAAAGTAAAAATGGTAATGAATACTCATTTTCCCAGCAAATGAGCAAAAAGTTGAAAACAGTAATTCACACACACTGTCAGTGCACAGCCAACCAGAATATTTTCTTTATCTGATCACATAATATGATCCTCTAGAGTTCCAGCCAATAGGTCATTGAGGAAACTTCATATACTTCCAACCTGCTGGCCTGTAATCTCTTGTCTCCCGAGAAATGTTCATGATCTCTGCTGTTTGGGAAGTACCAGAGATCTTTGTTATTCATCCATAATGGATAATAACATTCTTCCTCACCACTGCCTCTTTATACTTTCCCATGTGTCGTATCTTTGATCTCAATTGCCTGATCATCTCAGTGTGTTTGGAGTTAGGAATTTTAAAAAATAGAGAAACTTTTTGGTTACTGGCTTGGTCATAAAATCGTTATGCAGGAATGCCAAATCTATCTGGGAAGTTTACCGTTTTCCCATAATTAGGAGCTGAACATCAGACCATGAAAAGCAATGGATGCAAAGGGTTGTCTATGAACACAACTCCTACAGTCTTCACTCTTCCTGTGCCTGAGACTACAGTGTGATGGGATGACTAAATTAACAGCTGGTGAAGAACAAAGAATTTGTTAAAAGCTTAAGTCATGGGGATAAAAAGGCACAGGATTTTTAACAGAATTATTTCTTAGATGAGTCAGTCTACTGAGAAAAGAAACACCTCACCTTTCTGCAGAGTATTAGACATCTATCTGATAGTTATAAGTGGTTTGCAGCAATACTCTGTACTGTCCTAAAACAATTTTTACTTCCATACAATCAGAGCAAAGCTGGAGAAATGTTGTGTAATAGTATTTATCAATTGCAAGTAAGTTTTGCAGATAAATAAAGCAAATAGTAATGTACAGTAATAGGTGATTACTGAAACAGCCTTAAGTCTTATATTCTGGAGAAAGACAGAGTCACAATAAAAACAACCAAATAGATTATGTATCATTTTACATTAGATATAAAACAATATTGACTAATACCTAAACATTTGACGGTGCCAAGAGCAAATGCAGAAGCAGCTCGGGGTTTGTTAGTTACAAGAGCAAGTTCTCCAAAATACTGTCCTCTTGAGCATCGAGCTATTTCTACTGCTCCGTTCTCTTCTAGATCTTGTTTACCCTGACATATCATGTAAACAGAGAAAGAGAGAGTATGAGAGGAGAGATTTGCCAAACTCAGGATTTTAGTGACAATGTTAAAAAAAAAAAAGGTTGTTGTTTTAGGGATGTTTACCTTCCTTGTCATTATAATCCTTACTTCTCCAGATTCCACAATAAAGAAAGAATCAGCCAAGTCACCCTGCACAGGAAAAAAAATAAAGTGAGTTTAAAAAAGTATAAAATTTCCCTTTTAGTTTCATGGTAGCATCATAATATTTGCAACCAGTGCCTTGAAGCTCCTTTTTTTGACACCTGTTGCAAAAGAAATCACTTTTAATTTGAAAACCATACTCTAGACACATAACAATCAAAATATCTATACAGAACTGACAGCAAGGCCTTTTCATGAAAAGACATAGCTGACTGTGCCTTACACAAAAAGCAGAGAAAACCAATGTTGTGGAAGATTTTTAGGATCCTTACTACCATTTATCCACTTGTGTGTTCCTCCCAAATTATTTCACTTACCAAGTATCCAATATAAAAAGCCTCAGGGGCTGTGTGGTATCCACTAATTATCCTGGGGCAAGACAATCACAGTTGCCTGTCCTGAAGAGTTTACTTCTGTCTTCTTCTTGAAAAGGTTACCATATTTTAACAAGACCAAGGTGAGTCTTCAGTGCTCCTCACTGGAAGCATACTTACAAAGTTTGAATTTCTAAATACACTAAAAATGTTGACTCTTTTATCTATACCAGCAAAGAGGGTTGTTTTTGAAAGTATCGTAAGTGAAAAGTGAGCTTTTGGAACAAAATAGCCATCTCTTACATTTTAGATTAATTGATTATGTGAGAAAGAAAAATAGAGTTTAAAAGTATGCATTGTCTATAAATAACATGATTATTGTTACCTATTATGAAAGAAAAACTAAAACTAGGAAGAAACTGTACCTGAGCAATGATTTGTTCTCCATCTTTGTACACTTTGGTACCAATCACATCAACCACTTTTAAACGCTCAGATACCTTCATTTAAAAAAAGAAAATGTAAGAAATATTTGGTTAACATTATGATAACACATATTTAGAAAGCCTTTTCATATTTCTTTCCATGAATCTTTGCACAGAATAGTATACCTTTATTTTCCTGGTTTGATTGCAATTAAAAAAAGAACTGCTGAATAGTGTTCCAGAGGGTAAATTACACTTTTAAGAGCTATTCTGATAAGCTTCCATTTTTGTAAGAAGCCTTCAAAAATTATGTTCAGAAAAGCATGCATGTAAAAATATATGTAAAAATATAGCTGATAAAATATTTTTAAATTCCCCAAGTTATTGTTTAATTTTATTGGCTAATATATCGTAAAACTAAGTTTAGGGAAACTGAAAGTAAAGTTAATTTAGGTTTTAAAATACAATATGAACAATAATTATTTATCCTAATTTTTTTTAAAAAATTTTAAATGTCCTTCTCCCCAAAAAAGTATGCAAATTTTTAATGTGGAGACGCTTCGAATGCCAAATTTGAAATATTCAAAAGCAGAATCTTATCAAGTAGCTCCAATACAGCCATTAAAATAATGCAATAAAAATCTTACTTCTAAAGATTTAAGGAATGGCAATGACTCAATAAAACTTTCATACATTCTTCTCTTTTTGGCATTATTTTTTACAATGATTCTTCGGAATGTTACCCTATCCTGTAAACACAAAGAGAAAAAGAGAGTTTACTAACTGAAAATATGTGCTAGAAAATACTTTAGAACTGGCTGAATATGATTAAATTACCCAATTTTAGTCACACAGTGTAGCTGTCAACCTAACTGACTGGTCTCTCCCTACAGTCAGTTGAGAAAGATTCCTCTAGAGGTCAATCAAGAGCTCCTAAAGTTAAGCTCCTGATCTGATCACGCTATGAAAATCTCTGCAGAGAGTAGAGTTTATAGCAGTGAACACTGAGTGGGCAATTTAGGATATTTAAGAAATCCTCAATATTTACATGTTTAATTTACAAAGTTAATTCATTATCCTGAGGTCCCATACAGTCACAAATTGGTATGTACTCAAAGAGGCTTTTAGGTTTTTATATAAACAAAACCGAAATACTCGAATCTGGGTCTTAGGTCACAGTCCACTTTCTGCTATTTCAGCACAACAAGGCTCACTGCTGCCCTAAACAGCCAACTGAACATTCCTTAGGATTTGGGCATGCAAGTGACCCAGACAGATGGAAAAACTACACATATGGTGTTTTCTTCTCTTAACTTTGTGTGCCCTGGTGACAGGCAGAGGGGAAATGCATTGCAAGCCTTCACTGCCGTAGTGGGCACTTACTGGCCAACACAACCCAGTCCAATTTAAAGCCATTCTTACAGTGTCCTAAACAATCCCAAAAGTCACATGGATTAAGCTGGTGAAAAACCACGTTTCATTTCAATCCTGGGATAGTCCTTAGGTCAGTATGTACATCTTGAAGATGGTGGCCATCCCAGTTTTACTTTTGTGGTAAATTAGATTACTCTTGTCAAAGATCCAGGAAGTAAAACACTAGTAAATAACCTCATATTGGAATTTTACTCTGGAAACAAAGGCATTTCCAATCAAGGCGTGGGGAAAAAATTAATATGCAATTATCAAGTGGTTTTCAATTTGGGAAATTATAATTAAAATTAAATTATTTTTTTTTTAAGTCAGTATTTTATTAATCCTCAGATTTGCATCTGTGGATTCTGGAAAAGGATAGCATTGTGTTGGGATTTCTCAGGATTTCTAGAATTAAACTTTGTGAAATTGTTTCATATATATATTTATACATACATATATATATATATTTTTTTTTTTTTGAGAAATAGCTTAAAAGAAGTACTCTACTTACCAAACCCCAGATGGAACCAGGAGAGGTAGCTATAATTGTAGCTGCTCTGGGTGTATTGTACATTAAGGCCAACTCACCAAAACATCCTCGGTTATCATAGGTTCCAACACACCTCCCAACACCATCACACTTTACATAAATATCATATGTACCTCTGTTAATAAAATATATAAATACAATGAGTAAAATCCAGCCTGGCTTTTGCTAAGCAGCCTCTCATATTTTTTATACCATGGATTCCAAAGATAAAGCATTTGAAATATACATTTGCTGGCTTAAATTATATTAAACACCTTGTAAAGACATCTCAATGACTTCTATAAATAATAAAAGTGGTCCCTCTTTACAGGGAAGGATAGGGTTATTAGTTTTTACATTAACTCAGTTTAAAGATAGAATGGATGTACAGTGATCTAGCACCAGAACTTATTAAAAATTAAGATCTTAGTATCTGTTTCTTAATTTCAATTTAACCACACTAAATACAAATGTCACAAGTCTTTGCAAAAATCGCTATGATAGGATCACTGAAATAATTACACAAGTTATTTAATATTTTAAATATTTTAAAGTAGTAATTTCTAATGAAACAAACAACGGAAATGCAGGAAACAAAGGAATGTATCTGAAAAGCAACATAAGACCATGAAATAAATATATGCATTTTTCTAATATATTGTGCATTTTTTCTCACAACCGTTAATTTTGTAGCTTTTTTTTTTTTTTTTTTTTGCTTTGGGAATGCAGTAAAATCTGATAGCTTGTAAAACATGAAGTTGCCAAGCCCATTGATGCTGAGCCATCATTTTCTCCAGTGCTGAATATTTGTATGGTATGCATTGATAAATCACGTGAATGTAATGCAAAAATCTGTGCACTTATTTCATTGACAAGGGACACAGAGGTGATAACCCTACACCTAAAAACCACAAGGCTGACAGAATATTGTAAAGTCCCTGCACTCTTTTGGATAAGATATGACAAACTGTAACCTCACAAGGCTGAAAAATATTGTCTTTCCAGCACAGAGTCCTGAGACACTTTTATGATCATCTGATTTAATATTTCAGTTAGAAGGGTCCTAGAATTTTGTCCACCTACCTGACCACTTCAGGGCTGCCCAAAAATTAAAGAATATTATTAAAATAATTGTCCCAATGTCCCCTTAAACACTGACAGGCTTGGGGCATCAACCTCCTCTCTAGGAGGCTTTTTCCAGTGCTTGACCTCACTTGGTAAAGAAATGCTTCCTAATGTCAAATCTGAACCTCTCCTGGCACAGCTTTAAACCATTCTCATGAGTCCTGTCACTGGATACCAAGAGGAAAGCTGTAATGTAAGCATTAAATACAACTTCATAGAATACAGACTTTTCTCAGTGGACTTTTGCATAATACTTTGTGTTGTAATAAGACACAGCAATTCACCTGTCAATGACGTAGAAGTTGTCACCATCATCCCCTTGATCAATTACATGTTCCCCTCCTTCAACCATCTTTTCAAACATCGCATCTAACACCTGAGACATCTGTTCCTGTTTAAAAGAACACAAAGATAAGAAATTATCTGCTTTTAAAATTTTACTCTTCAAATTAACTAACTGGCCAGCTTCCCAATATGCAGATAAAAGATGTTAATGGTGGAAAATATTCATGCTGCAGAAATGCATGGATCAGTAATAGAAAGACAGCTCTATTTAGCATTCAGTGTTAGGTTTTCCTCTTCCAGTGTTCAGAGCACAGCTTCCCACTTGTCACTGCAAATGATAAAATAGATCTTCCTTGCAATGTAAATTGCTCATGACCATCCAAAGACAGAACTTCACCCTTCACAAGTGAGTAACATTATACCCTTGAAAAAAAACCTGCATCCATTATTCTAAATGATATATTTACCTGATTTTGTCTTTAGAGCTTCCTTACAGAATTTAGTTTCAAAATGATTGTAAAGTATTTTGAAAGTCTAAGTTTACAATGCCTGCAGAATGTTTGGCCAGATGTAACTACAAAGGTCTGCAGTGCTTTGGCTGAATAAGTAAATACTGGACTCATTGGGAAGTAGGAATTTACACACGGCTACAGAACTACTTTGTTGAGAGAGAAATGTTAACAGACTAACAAAATGTGATCATTTGAATTACAACTGTCTAACAACAAAAACAAAGCACTAATTAATTTGTCTTATTTGATGTAAATCTGCTAAAACTTGACTATTGACATCTAAAAAACCCAAACACAGCTCATTGTGGATTAAGAACTCTAAAAAGATAAATTAAAAATTTAAATTTTTTTTTTGGTTTATTCCGCAATGTGCCTAGAATTCTATACTCTACTTCTTGAAACTTATTAGGTATGTATCATACTGGAACAGGCAGATTCTAGTGAAAACCATGGCAGAAGAAGCCTGTAGATTTGCATTTTGCAGTGGTTTGATTCACAGCACTTCCAGCCACTGAAAGACGGATGGCATTTGCCTTTCCAAAGAACACCAGCCTAAGTCAGTCCTCTAGAGCCCTCCTGCAGCCCCTGGACAGAGATAACCATACAAGATAGTTCAGAATAATTCTGTAGAGATTTCCCTTTCTTTCCTCTGAGGATAGAGAGATCTACTGTACCTCCCAGTTACACACAATTTTTAGACAGATAAATTAGGTGTAATGAATTCCATCCTTATGCTGTTGAATTTTTTACTTACTGAAAGTTTTTTAAAACACCAGCAGTACCATGTTATCCAAGCCTTTTTGGAAAATGGAAGCTGAATACAAGTTTTCCTTCACAGAGTTGGCTGTGTGTGGGCACAAAGAACAAGAGAATGGCAGTATCCATCATTAGTGCAGTTGATCATGGTAAAGTACAGGGAGACATCATGCAGCCCTCCTAGGCCAGCAAAGAACCATTTAACTATCTCTCTGTTTAGTACCTTTGTTAGTATAGACAGATATGTATTTGAAAAAAGATGGATCAATTCAGACATCACTGAATGTGTTATAGTTCATTTCAGAGAAAGAAAAGTGTGAGTAGGTGCCATTGGGAGAGACTGAAAATTATGTACAGGAGTTGCCTTTTAAAAACTTCCACGCTTAAATGAATAGGTAACATTACTTCATTCTTTTCAGTCCTCTCTATGTGAACAAGAAGAAATTCCTACAGAATCTGCAAAACTGACCTAATGTCAGCTTGTTGTCTGAAGCACTTGAAGCAGTACCTTCCTTTCCTCTGGCTTTGCACCTGAATTGGCAAAGTGGCTCCCCAGCCAACAGCCCTTGTCTGCCATTTGACAACAAGTGAGAACATACAAAATGCTCCACACTTAATGCGAGGCTAGAGGCCATGTTATCATCTAAGTGCAAGCAACGCAAGAAAAATGTATTATATGGGCATCGAATCCTAGAAATTAAAATACTTCCAAGATACCTTGGGAAAAAAGATTAAACAAAAAAGATGGTTATTTCCTGTAATGGAGGAATAATACATATTCAGTGTGATTCATCTTGGATTTCTGGTTAAAACATTTTCAATCTCATAACTATGAATCAAGCTCGCAAAACCACAAGTTTTCCAGTATGTAAATCTACAATTTTTTTAATGCAACTGAGTAGAATTCGCAAATCCAATTCCCTTTTAAAAATGTTTAAAACACTTGAAGATATTTAATACATCTGAGAGCAGTCTAGTAACTGCTGAAGCATTGCACATGAATTTTAACTTCCTAAATAAACTGCAACTAACTTAAAGACAAGTGGTCCCTTTTCTAAAATTTTCCACTTTAAATTAAGACAGAACAGACTGCAGTAACCAAACCAGGAACATGGTTTTTGCTTTTACAATGAGAATTACATAACTTGCTTGCCCAGTTTGCTCTATGTGAATCCTCTTGAATCTCTGCCAGACTGAGGCTCAATTTACTGGCACCCTCTGTCATTACTTTGAAAAGATAAAGATAGGTAATTTTAGAATTAAAAAGCAGATCTGTTTCATAAACAGAATTAATTCTAGTATTTTGTAAAATGGTGCAGTCTAACTGCTTTTCTTCCTTAAAGCAGTTCTACCTTCAAAAATACATGTAAAATGAAAACAGGATGAGGGTTTTTTTGTGACTGACTGGCCTGTAGTTCCCTGGGTCTTTTTCATTTCCTTTCTTAAAAATGGGGGTTATGTTTCCCCTTTTTAAATCACTGGACTGCCATGACTTCTCAGATAAGACGGGTAGTGGCTTAGCCACATCCTTAGACAGTTCCTTCAAGACCCATGGATGTATCTCGTCAGGTCCCACGGACCTGTGCTCCTTCAGTTTCCTGAGATGTTCTTGAACCCAGTTGGGTTGTTCTACACTGGGTGGCTCTTCATTCTCCCCATCCCTGCTTTCACCTTCTGCAGCTTGGGCAGTGTGGCTGCAGCACTTGCTGGTGAAGACTGAGGCAAAAAAGTTGTAGAGTACCTGAGCCATCTCCATGTCCTGAGTAACCAAATCTCCCGCACCCTTCCTGAGAGGACCCACATTTTTCCTAGTCTGTTTTTTATCACTGACGTACCTAAAGAAGCTTTTTTTTTATTACCCTTGATGTCCTTGGCCAGATTTACTTCTGTCCATGCTTTAATTAACTTCCTAGCGGTCCACATAACACCTCTTCCAGCTGGCTCCTCTCTCGCTTGGAGAAGGACATTAATACCAACACGTTCCAAGAATCCCCTGGATTGCCTGTGCCCTGCTGTGGTGTCCCTCTGACAGGTGTTGGGAGTGGTTGAAGGCCCCCATGAGGACCAGGAGCTGTGAATGTGAGACTGCTCCAGTCTGTCTGTAGAGAACCTCCTGCTCAGTTTTCCTGGTTGGGCAGCTGTAGCAGAGCCCCAGTATAATGTCACCTGTCCCTGCCCTCCCTTTAATCCTGACCCATAGGCTCTCTGTCATCTCCTCATCCATCCCCAGGTGGAACTACATGCACTCCAGCTGGTCATTGATGTAGAGGGCAACACCACCTACTTGTCTCCTCTTCCTGTCCTTCCTAAAAATCCTGTATCCTTCCATCTCAGTAGAGTCATAGGAATTGTCCCACCACGCTCCTGTGATGCCAGTAAGACCTGCCTTAGTAAGGTGTGTGTAAGCCTGTTGCATTGCCATTCCATATTGGAAATGCACAGAGTTTTGTGCACGTTTACAATTGCTTACAAAAGACATGATGAGATTTAGAAGAACAAAGCCCCAGACAGGAATGATAAATGGTTTACCAAGGACATCCCCCTGACACAGTGTGTGACTCCATCCCTCTTGCCAGGTCAAGTGAAAAGCTACAACTAAACACTCACGACTCTTCTCTCATAGACTTTGTATCACAAAGTACTGTCCTCCAGATGCATCTTGCTTTGTTTGAAAATAGTATGTTAACCTCAATTTCTCTCAAGTCAACAAAACAAACATGGCAATCACAGCTCAACCCAATTCCTTGTCAACAATTAGATAACAGATGTTAAGTGTAATTAAAATGAGATTTTATTTAGTACACATCTCACAGAGATTAACAATCCAGTCACTTATATGTCCTTGCAAGACAGCTTTTATTCAGGAGAGCTGGTAGACCACAGCATGTCCTTCCCAAATGCCAAAGGCTCTTTTAACTGCCAAACTACCAAGTGCTTTGCTACTGCTGTGCCAGGTACGTGTCTTCTTAATATCAGTTTATAAATTTACTGTGAGCTATTTTGTAAAAGGAAAAAGGACAAAGTTCTCCATACTAAAACACTGGGGTTTCCAAGAAGCATCAATGTTTAAACGGCTGATATAAATGTTTGTTGTTTGACAAAGTACTACCTGAATCAATGAAGGCACTGTAGATAAAATGGATAGTAGGGCATGATCATCACAATGGCAGTCATGACAATGACAAATGTAGAAAGTAACTTCTGAAAATTTTCCTTCCTGACTTTTAGAAAAGGTATTCAGGAGATAGAAAGCATAGCTACATTTTTACAACTAAAATGATGCGGCATCTAGCAGCAAACTGAGCCAATCCTAATCTGGCATTTGACAGGAGCTGGTAAAATCCAGCTATCAAGGTGTGTGCATTAAATCTCTGAAGTAATGGATGGTATGTTGGGATTATATATGCTCGGGAATCCCACAAAAGGATGAGTGTGCTGCTGGAGTGCTCCCTGGTAGACAGGAAATCTCAGTTAATTTCCTTTTTAGATCCAACACAGCCTGCACAATCCAGTAGGCAGATTTTCTTCCACTTTAGCAAAATAGTAGCAACAAGACTTGCCTGTCTCATATGTAAAAACATTCTGAGACCCAGCTGAAAGATTATCATGTGAACAAAGTGAATCCACTGTTCTTCTAGTGTCCCTGAGTTCATAAAATGAGCCCCAGTCAAAATGGCATCCTGCTGGCCACCTTTCCTTCACTTTGTGTAATTTGAAATATCAACAAATTAATATTCAACATGATATTAAGAAGTCAGTGAAGCAGACAGTACCAGAAAAGGAAGGGGACTGGGGATGGGGAGGGGGAGAGAGGTAGCAAATGTTAGCGAAACACAAGCAAGAAAACCATGGGAAGTAAAAGACTCTTAAATCATCAACTCAGAACCTTGTAGAGGAAGACAAATTAGAGAATTCATGTCTACACCACTCTACATTTGCTTTTGAAAAGAAAATTATGCACATCTACTCCAGGGGAACTCTGATAAAAATGTTAGCAGCAATATTGATCCAATTCAAAATATTTAATTCCCTTGTGTAATATCCACTTTTAAACTAATGAAAAGGTATTTATTTCTTCACTATCAAAGAATCTAATTTGTATTTCAATGTACAATCAATATTTTCAAGCAATAGTATTTTCCTTGAGAACATACCTCAACCTTCTTCCACACAGTTTCATGCTAAATTAGTACTCTGCCTCTCAAATATCATGCACATGCCCATCAGACAGGCTCAGTAACACATTTCATACTTTGTAACTACCCCAAGTGCCACAACTACACATCCTTTAAATACCTCCAGGGATGGTGACTCAAACATTTTCCTGAGCAGTCTCTTTCAATGCTTGACAACTCTTTCAGTGAAGAAATTTTTCCTAATACCCAATCTAAACCCTCCCTGGGTCAATTTGAGACCATTTCCTCTGGTCCTGTTACCTGAAAAAAGAGATTGACCCCCACCTGGCTACAGCCTCCTTTCAGGCAGTTGTAGAGAGCAATAAGGTCTCCCCTGAGCCTCCTTTTCTCCAGGCTAAACATCCCCAGGTCCCTCAGCTGCTCCTCATCAGACTTGTGCTCCAGACCCTTCTCCAGCTCTGTTGCCCGTTTCTGGAAGGGCACCTCTGTGTCGTCTAAGAGGGAAGAGTATTAACATGTTCAGGCATTCTGGCCTCAGTTATATATATGATACACTCATTTAATATATGTATATATGTGTGTGTGTGTATATATATGTATGTATGGGGGGTGGGGGAGTGTATTCCCATTAACTGCTCCAAAATCTGTAGTTCTAATTCTTCACCAAAATTCTTAAGAACCTAAGAGTATCATGAGAATCTTCTGCTAGTGGTTTCAAGGAATGATTTGGCCTTAAGTATAAGATTCCACTGTTCATAAAACAGTTACATTATGCTCTCTTTCATCTTCCTTCAAGTTAATCAATTCTAATTGATTAATCAATATTTGTGCTCTCTTATACTAATTCTCCAGGTACACGAGTGGCAATATGCCCAGAAATTGCTCTTGCATATTTATGAACAATATGTATAATTTATTACTTTTTAGAAAAGGGTCAAGACCTATTTATGTATTCTGTACAAGCATTAGCAGGGCAAAGCTCTCCAATATTAAACTTCTCTGAAAGAAAATAGATGATGTAACACTGCTTGTGAATTTTTGCCAAAGAAAGGATTCAGACTTTAAGTGCAAGGGCACGGCTCAGCTTTGATGGTACCCGTCCCTTGAGCCAACTTCTTGTTCTGATTAAAGAAAGGTTCACCAGGTTTTTTAACTGCAGCCCTTTGGGCCGTAACTACCAAACCAAATAGCCTGCTGTTGTTAATCACCCCAGCAAATTTTCCTCTTAAGAGACAAAACCAAAAGAACAACTCTGAATTGCATTGTGAAAAGGAAGTGTAGAAGGCTTTGTGTGCCACTAGATGAGCTGCTGCTGCTATTCTTCCTGGTGATTGTAAAACATTGTTAGGCTGAACAGAGAGAAATTTCAGTGATAGCAACTTCAGGCTAATCCTCTGTAAGGGCTGAAGACATTTGGTCATCATATTGGTTTTCTCCTTGCTGGCTTACACAAAGTGAAAGTGGAAGGGAAAGCAGACAGCTTCAGAGCCCACTGCAGTAACCTCCAGCACCTGGAGCACGAAGGAGGGGGTCTGGTAACAGGCTTTGTGCGTGCAGGTAGAGTAACCAGCCTGGTACACCATGACAATCCTGGGAGAAAAAAGTTATGTTATGGTTTCTGGCAATGGGGAGGCAGGCAACTGAGAAGGACAATAAACTATACTCTAAGAGGAAGAGGTTTTCCTGGGAAGAAGAACAGGAAGAGATGCTTTAGAAGAGGAATGAGTTAATCCAATATAGCACGGGGAGAAGAAAATAAACATCTGAATAGACCTGTCTCCTGATTCTGTCCTGACCTGGTACTCTAAAAATAACCAAGCGCCTCTGCAAAACCTCTTTCACTCATCTTATTGCACATGCATGTTTCAATTCACATTCTTGTCTTGAAGTAATTATTTCAAAACTGTAATGTGCTAGGTAAAACTGATATTGAGTGACAGCAACTAGATGGCAAAAGATTAAGCATCCAGAAAGGCAAAAAGATTGCTAACATGTCAATTCTTTAAAAGTATTTTGTATTTAAGGGAGTTACCTAAGGAATACATTGCTGAACTCACATTCACTGACCAGTCACATCCTCATCAATCTACAAAGTTAAAGAAAGTTTCCATAAAATTCAAGTAACTTCACAGACTTTAGGAAATTTATAAGAGTTGGCCTTTAAAACATAAGAATGTTGCCCAGGGAAATGTATGAGAACTGGTGTTCCTTTACATTATTATATTTTTAATCACAGACAATATGTGAAATATTGATATTTATAAATATATATGTGCAAGTTTACCTGTCTGATATTCAAAAACTACTATAGTTAAATGAGGGCTCAAGACAGTGTTGTGTGTGTATAGCAAGTCCTAAGTTGTCTCAAAGTCTGAAGGTTATCTTTTTCTCCTCTCTCATTTAGCCTAACATTCAAATGGTTCTGCTGGGTTTTAATTTTATGTGACTGGCTCTTGTCTTTTCAAATGGACTTAATTAACATGCTGAGCAGAGAACTGTAAGTCACTCCCAACTACTGCAACTTCTCCTTTGGCTTTAATGATAGCCTTATCTTATCCTTCCATTCAAATTAAAATACAGTGTGTGAGGGTGGGATAAAATGTTAAGGAAAAGTGTACTTCACTGAGCATCATGTACTGAATGCAATTCTGATCACACTGTAAGATATGTTATTCTGTATTTGAAAATGGTATTTGACACCGTGCTGAAAGGCCATCGGGGAAAAGCCATTAAGCCCTTTACATCATCTGTTCCCCTCTAACTGACCTCTGAAATGGTGACTTTCACACACAGAACTACAGCAGAAAGAAGCTGAAGTTCAGTACAAGGAAAAACCCAACCAAGAAACACAACAGTGGGAGTGGCAGATGCTATCAATACAAAGCTTGACTTTTGTTCCAGACACTTGAGCTTTAGCAGCAGAAGATACTATCTGTCTTCAAGATGAATAACGTTTTTGCTAATACAGCACTCTGTAAACTGCAGCAGCTCTCATGGAGAGGCAGAGGTGAGGAAGAGAGCTGGCACAGGAACATTTAATTACTGCAACTACAGCGGCAGAGCCCTTGAGTCGCTGCTCAGAAGCAGAACAAGAAGGAGGAGGGGGAGAAGCCCCTAGGGACTACAGATCCTGGCTCCACAGAAGGAACAAGCCAGATTTAAGAAGGCTACATTTCAGTATCTTTGCTCTCTTCAGAGCTCAGTAGTTTTCCAGTGTCTTTTATGAATAAAATTATTTTAATGAAAAACTGCTTTACAAAAATTATCTTATTCAGCTCTCCAGGATGCTGCCTGTAAAGGATCTCAAGCAGGAGGAAATGTTCTTAATCCACTGGACAATCTGAGCAAAGGTGGGGTGAACAAGACTTGGGAGATCCCCAGAGCCCATTTTGAGACTTTGGATTGCAAACTTCCACAAAGGGAGAGCTCTGCTGAGAAGTCTTCTGCTAAACTCCTGGAACAGACTGTGGGAACTATTAGCAATTACAAGTAACTGATTCAGAAGAAGAATTGAAAAAAATAGTTCAAAACATCAGTATCGAGACAGCAAGCACAGTCCTGAGAAGAGCTGCACAGAGGAAGTAATCCCTCAGTATTCCTTGGAAGAATTCATCCTTGGAAAAAGTGCATCAAGTGCCCACACTGGAACAGTTTAATGCTCTATGTCTGCACAACAGTACAATATAGCTGATAGGATGCCAACAGACCCCTATCCTGCGGACCAAGTGGCTGATGAGTATTTAGACAGAAGATCTAGCTCTGACTGTAAGGCAAAGCAGATCCCATCCAGAGGATTGATACTGTAAGCACTATTAATATCACAGCAGGTTCTAGGAGTACACAATAATCCATCGTGTTGCAGGGCTCATAAGAGAAATATTCAGAGCTTAACTAAGAGGGGTCTGCCAAAATGCCATTGGCAGGCTAATGTAATGATGGTCCAGCCAAGTGGAAGCCAGGACACAGCAACAATAAGGAAAATATATAATAAAACAATTTCACATCCAGAGCAGATGCCCACAAATGACTTTGATTCCCTGAAGCTATTTAGAAAAAGAATTCAGGAGCAGAAGGGTAAAGGTTTGCATGGCTTTAGCTTGAGCAAGTATAGTGGAACAGCTGATTAACTACCCATTGAACAGACAACATGAAGGAGTTAGGAAACCTGTGTCAGGATCCCTACTGCCCCAAGAATGCACATGTATTAGCACACACATTGAGACTTTTGATACCCTTCCATAACAATAACTCCAGGTTTCTGCTAAGCTGGGGTTTTGTGGCTCACTGCTCCTCAGGGCTTCTCTGGGAACAGGTACCCAGGGTCAGGACTCAGTCTTTGTGCCAGACAGAAGCAGGAGCTGGAAACCTGCAGCACAAATTAATGTGCATTTTCTGTAATAGCACCCGACTTCCAAACAGAGCTGCAGGCTGGTCCTTCCATTAGCTCGCTCTTGAATCAAATTTTAAATTTCCTGTTCTCATACTTAAAAATCTACATAATTGTTTCTCTTTCCCTCATGCTCCCTCCCTTGACAGCACTGAATCAATTCTCTTGAGAAAGCATTTGGGACACTGTGAGTCATCCCAACCTCAGTATGCATGTTTTGATTGATACACTCACCTTTTCCCTTAAACAATTCTCTGTGCTTTTTTGGTAGCATTATCATCTTTGTCTGATCCAGATCATTCATTCAGTGCATTTAAGCCTTCTTAAAAGCTCATAGTTGTTTTTATACTAAACAGAAGGAAATTATTTGAATGGAAAAAAATTACCTGAAGCTTTTGTATGGTATCTGCATTAATAAAGTAAACACGTCACTAATACCTTTCTCTTTCCCTCTATTTCATAATTCACTCGTTCAGTTACATCCATAGCTAAACTGAAGGCTTTGGGGGTAATTTTCTGTTTTGATGGAGCACTCAGCACCTTTTGGATGCTAAAAAGTAACTAATAGAAAAAACTTAAACATTCCAGTTAACTGATGTATTTATAGACATCAGTGCACAGGAAGACTTAAAATAAGAAAATACACGAATTAATATGATTCATGTGTCCATTTTTATTAATGTACAGATTCATACTAATGTATTCCAATATTATCACTTATGGTGGTAAACAAAAGACTCTATACATGATGTATCAGTTTAAAAAATGGCATTTCTGGAATTTATTAAATGGTCAAGAAAGAGGTTACAGAAGTCAAATCTGTAAACTTCTGTTCCAAATCTCAAGAGAAATAATTCTTAGCAGCACTGCTAAATGCTGTTCGTTACCAGGAATTTCTTACCGGGTCTAGGTTCTTAAAAAGAAGGATGTCCTTGCACGCCTCCTGCAGTCTGTTTCTTTGATCATCTGTTTTGGGGTGAATAATCTGAGGGATATAATACAAAAGCTCTTAGAGTGATTATCATATAGTAGCACTAGCTGAAGGACTGAGCTAATTCAACTAAGCATTTTACACAATATTTTGGCCATGATTCATAACTCTTTCATTTCAAAACCTTCAGGATTTGAATAAACACTCAATGATAAAATGGTATCACCATAGCATTAGCAAACGAAACACTGCTATATTTAAGATCACAAGATCTTTACACCTGTAGAATCCATTTCATTTCTGCAAGCCATTCTGGACACCTTTATCTACACTATTGCTACATAAACATTACTACTCTCTAATCATATTTGGGACATGCATGTTTTATAAAAGGCACCACTGTTACATTCAGCCATTTGCCATGACTACTTCCTAAAGAATATTTTGGCAAATAGTATCTGTGTTAAATTTATATCAGAAATTTCACAGAGTAAACAACAGACTTGACACTATCTGAGTGAGCCAGAGATTTACTAAATTACCAGTGTCTGGTTCGTCTGAGTATCAATCAAGTTGTTCAACTCGTATACTTCAAAAGTTATGCTATGTATAGCTGTAATACCATAGGGTAACCTTCTGGACAGTGTTACAAGCCATAAAATTAGGTAGAATACAAACAATTAAATTTCTCTTGAAAGTCATGCTATTTCATCTTAAAAGGTAAGTAAATGCCTTTAAAAGGGTGACATAAGTAAGAGAAATAAATACAGTTCATTATTTATCGCATTGTACATTAAAAAATCTTAGCAATTTTATAGTTTACCTTTTTTCTGCCTTATGAAAAAGGAAACTACTGCAAGATTATGAGGACATCAAGTAAGGGATTTTAGAAGCAGGTGCTCTCTAGGTAAATAAAGTTGCACAAAAATGTTTCCTTAACCATGTACCACAGGTTTGGTAATTAAGAATAATACATCAAATCCTGCATGGGGGGCTATTACAGAGAATTTTTAAATGTTCCTTTAACACAAAACCCCAAGAGATTACTAAAGTATATTATAATAAAGGATGTTTTTGGAAAGGAATGGTAAAGCTGGTTACATTTTCCCTCCTAAATTTAATGCCTGAGAATTGAAAAAGTATTTAACTCTAAGCATGAAGTACCCTAGATTCTGCGTCGTCCTCCTCCTCATCAGGATTGTAAGCTTCTGCACACACTGAAATAAAAGAAAAAGGATCATCTTAATTCAAACTTAATTCAGTAGTGTTTCACAAGATTTACAGAACAGAAAACGCATTGTGTGACACAGCAATAATACACAGTAATGTCACACACTCAACAGAGAAGACACTACTTAGAGGTCCAGAGCAGGCCAACTCCAAACTGCAGATGAAACAAAGCTACACTTGTATCATTTTTGGATATCTTCTCCCTGTTTTGAAAGACTGCTAATATACTTACCAAATTCTCACCTAACTTGTTCTAAGTATCTTACCTTACTGTCAGAAATTTTTTTCTGATGTCTAAATTAATTCTTTCTCTTAGAATTTAAGCTATCCATACAGGATGCAGATATTGGATAACTCCCTTCATCTGTGTAGGTTCAAGGTGGTTTAGGGTGTGTTTGATTGGTTGGTTGGTTGGTTGGTTGGCTCAAGATGTGTTGCTGGGGTTTTTTTGCATACTTGAAAAATGTCATTCCTACCTATCCTTTACTTTCAAAGCTAAATAATTTTAGTTCTTAATTTTTTTTTCCTTACAAGTCATGTTTTTCAGCTATCTTTATTGCCATTCCCTGAACTCCCTATAATTAGCTATATTTTTATTGAAATGTGATGCTCAAAACTGATCCCAGTATTTGAACTCAGCAGAGTACTGAATACATCAGATTAATTACTCCATATATTTTACAGGCTATATATCTTTTTCATCCATCCATCCATGCCTTCTTTACAACAGCTTGACTGTGTTTATTCATGTAATATTTATGACATATATAATTTTCAAAACCCACTGCTTAACCATCTGTCCTGTGCCTCTATATGGCTATTCTGCCCAATTATAGTACCATACACTTACACCTGCTAAATATCACTTTATTTTCAAAGCCATTTCAAGATCATTTTCAATTCTAATCCTGTTCTCTGGCATCCTTCCAATTCATTCTCAACTTTGTGACAACTGCAAATTTAATAAACATATTCTCTAAAACATAATCCAGATTATTTCTGAAAAAACAGATTAGTGTCTAAAATAAACTCTTGTGGAATACACGAGTGAAACAGCAGTAGTTGCTTGGGGTTTCCCTTATCCAACCAGTTCTGCAACTATATCTCATGCAACTTACATATAAACACTGCTTGATGTTCCCTAGCTTGTTTATAGGGGAGTCTTGTAAGACAGCATTCAGAAGTTTCTTAAAATGAAAATGTAGGGCATCTGCTCCTTTTCTTTTATCCACAAGGTTTAATCTCTTGTTACAGGGTATTAGATAGTTCCAACAAATCCATGCCGATTCCTGTTTGTTACTTTCCTCCAGGTATTTACAAAATGAATATTTGTCTCTAATTTTTCTAGGAACAAAAATGATCTGCAAATCTGTGACAGGACTCTTCCATCCATAGCTCTCCTCTCCTTTTAAGGATTTGTTTTTCTATTTTTCTAGAATTTTTTTCACACTCATTTTTTTTTCTTCAAATTCTCAATGGTAACTGCTAACAGGGCTGAGACTAATATAGAAAATTCTTCCAGTTTCCAAGTATAGCAAATCTGAGGCACAGCTAACCTGGGAACACCTAACACATTAAGTACTGCATGATTTGTCCTTTCTCTGTTCTAGGCTGTTTTCCATATACCCAAAATAACACCAGTGAAGACCGATGTGCTTCTGTTAAGCAGTAGAGCAACACTTTCCTCGAACATGCTCTTACTAAAAATATACTTCCAGAACAATTTCTGTTACTCCTCATGTACACTTATTGTACACAATCTTTTCTTGTACACATTTTTTGGTCTTGGCTTCTTTGATGTGTTTTGGGGTTTTTTTCTCTACATCTTTTGCCATTCTTTTGTATTTGTTCTGAATAATCCAAACTAGTTTTAATTTTGTACATGGTTCCTTCTTGTGCTTGACATAAACGAGCTGCTTATATTTTAGACAGATTTATTTTACTATGCTTTTTGTCCTTCTTCTGTGCTGTCTCAATTTCCTTTTTTTCTCTTTATAATTTTTCTTTGGGGAACAAACAATTCTTTAACTTCTTTTCTCCAGACTCCTTTCCGAAGAGGTTATGCCCACAGTCCTCTCATATCCCCTTGAAACCTGTTGTTCTAATTCTTTTACCTCTTTCCCTTCCTGAAATCTGTGAGTCCTGTCATTGCAGGGTAATTCTCACTCAACCTGCCTTTTCTCTCCCTATTCTTTAACAGTTTCTCCCTTAAGCTGGTATCAAATATAGCTTCCCTTTAGATTTCTTTTCCCACTGTCTCAAAATTTGGTCATAAGTGCATTGCAAAGCATGTTGGTAGACTCCTTCACTGGCTTCCAGCAGATGACTGATTTATTAAAATCCCTCATTTTCACCATCACCTCTACCCTGACAATAAAAATCCCCACCTACCTGATCTGTCTGGTGGTCTGTGCAATGCCTGCACAACAATGGAGCCCATGAGGTTTTTCCTATTATTACTCATAGAGCATCTGTATGACCAGCTCCCTGAACAGCTGGGTTACAGCACAAATATCTGAATCAAAATAGACAACAGCCTCTTCCTCCTCCCTGTCCTCTCACCAGGTCTTTGCTATGCCAGTTCAGTCACGGTGTTGTTCATGGATTAAGATTTGGTGTCCTCTGGTTTATTCTCCATACTTCTTCTGTTATTATAAAAAAAACTTATGAACTAGTGACCAGGTAAACCCATCAATCTCCTCATTACCACATCCAATTGAAAAGATTTCATGGTAAAGCATATCATTGCACATATTAAGCAGGGTCCTAAAGGAAGTTTTGGTCCCCAATACCAAGGTACGCAACTAAAATGTCGATTTTATAAAACTTGGCATCTTCAGAAACTTAATGAAATTTGACGCAAGTCCCTCTGGAACTGACTGAGATTCCTATCCAGTTTATTGGAAACTGGATTTGGTCCCAAATAATTACAAATGCCCACAAAAGGAAGTCTGCAATCTCTTGAACAACTGTAATATTTTTCCTCTACATAAACAAAATGTTCCTACTGACTGTTTAATGGTACTACAGTTACTACAATCTGTCAGAAATAAACTTCAGGGGATTTTTTTAAACTAGCAACAATAATAACATGCCAAATAAGCACCATATAACCCCTCATAATGTAAATCTCTACGCCCCAGTGCATGTATGTGTACATGGGAGCCAACAATCTGTGTTACAGTACAGTGTGCTGCTGGGCGTATGAAGAGTGTGTCTCAGTCTGAGCTACAGGTACATCCTGTCCTTACCTCTATGTGAAAAGAGTTAAAACAAATCAGGAATTTAATTTAATTTAATAGCTTTGGTTCCGTTATGCCAAAACTGACAGGTCTCAGAGAGCCTGCCTGAACATTTAATATTCTTCCAGAACACACAAAAGAAACTGAATTTATTCTTATCCGTGCCCATGCTGAATCACCCTTTCATGTAGCATGATCAATCCAGAAAGAGAGTATGTTCCTGAGGTATTTATTCTGGGTCATCTTGTGTCTCTGCTCTGACATCACTCTTCTCTGCTAGAAACTCATTTCAGTCAGTCTCAGTAGCTACTATCAGCAGGTTCCTTCATTAAATATTTCTACTTTATCACTGGTTATGGACAATATATTTAAGAACTGCAGTTTCTGCTGGCTAATGCCCATAGGCCCAAATTCTAAGAGGACTTATCATCTGTGATGAGAAACTGACTCTTCTGGTTACAAATCTGTACTTATTTTGCCTTCATTTGGGTCACAAAGATAATACCAATGCTGTGAATCTGCTGTTTTAAATATGGAATTCCTTTCATTTATTGCTTATTTCAGTAACACAATAATTTCTAAGTGCATACCACAAGATGTCTCATACATTTTATTTTAGCTCTTAAAATACCGTTGCTGACAGTATTTTAAGAACCATTACTATGGTTCACTCAATTTTATGATATGAACACTGGGGTTTGCCACACGACAATCCCACCATCTAAAACTGAGATGCCTTTTACACAGGCATCCATAACCTGCACAAGTCATCTGGATTCCGATTACAGTCAATGGAGAGAAACCAGCACTTTTACAAAGTGATTCTTCTGACCTGTATATATATATATATATATACACAGGTCATATATATATTCTGTATGTATATATATACCCAGACTAAGATGAGATTAATTTAAAATGTGGTTTATTGGTTGAGGCAAATTCAATCCCTTTTGAGATGAGTCCTAGAAGTTATAAAAAGCTGCAAGACTGGTTTTCCCCACTTCTCCATTTAGTATGTATTTCCTGGAAAACAAAGAAATTAATCATCTGATGGTGATGACGACAGGCTGCTCATGCAATAGCACACCTTCTGTATTCATTTCATGTATTCCAAGGAGACACTCTGTGGTCCCCACCTCTTTTGCCTAAGGCTTGACTGACATAAATTATTCTGAATGACTGCACTGCTGGTGGCTGCAATACTCATAGTGTTCAGAATTTTATTTTTTTTACCTCTCTAGCTCATTCCACATCCCAACAGTACTCAGTACATGCTGATTTTACCATGCTCAGATGCCCTGCCATGTTTTGCTCTGTGCCACTGCTGAATGCAATGCTCACATCATTGTTCAAAAAGCAGTCCTAATACTGTTCTTAGGGACCTATTTCATCCCATACATAATTATGGCATTAAAAAATAGTGGTACGAACACTGTACATATTTCTCCACTAGCTGCTAAGCTCAACTAAGTGAAACTATTTTTTTGTTTCAGTTTTTCCATCTGAGGGTTATGTCTCACATATAGTTCCCCAAGATGGACACAAACACGAGCAAACCCAAATACATCAACACAAAGTATTTGTAGGAAAAATGAACTGTCAAAAGACAGTGTATTATGAAAATACACATGCACTGAAACCTGCGCACTACTCTAGATGGATTGCTTTGTCAGCAAGACAGAGGTAAGCTTTGATAATTTCTAACTCATCGCTCCAAGTCAAGTCAATTTTCTGCTTTTCACCTAGTAAATTTGCTTCATATTCAAAATCAGCAATGCAGTCACTTAAGCCATGAATGTATTCTAAAATGAAAATTAACATACAGTTGGCATTGTAAGATCACAAAACATGTTAGTCATGCTCTCTCATTCCCTTGATACATCAGAAAATGAAGCTATCAATAAAGAAATCAATGAAAATTCATATATAATAATTGAATAATGTATTTTACTCAAAACATGGCAGGAAAACCAATCAATATGTATGTACTGTCTCAAAACTACAGAACCCCCAAGTCATAAATTGTATTAGAAAGAGTTTTTCAAGAGAAGAAGAGCTGTGAAAACATTTTTTCATACCACTCAAATCAAGACTACAGTTTGGCCAGCAAGACTATCAGGCTGGAGCATGAAAACAGACCATTTCTAGCTGTTGTAGCTACACCAGAACATACATCCCTATAAACATCCCAATCTATGGCAGCTATGCCCGTTCCCTCATACGGCAAAAACATCACTTCCCTGGTTTAACTGTATGAAAATTGCTAAGGTGACTTAATGACAGTGTGAGATTTTTCCTGTTTTGTCAGGATTTACTTCTCATGAATGAGAAATATGGTACACAGAGACTCCTTGCAGAGAGGGTGGTAGTTCCAAACTAGACTAGACAAATACTGCTGGACCTCCACAGTTTCTAACATGGAAACCTATTTTCTGACATCTCACCAGTTCCTACCACTACAGAAAGAACTAGCAAGACAGCCTTGCACTCCAAAACTCCAATTCCGTAAGTACTTTTTATTTAAACAAAAGCAACCTTTGGGGGGTGGTAGCAGTGAGAAATAACTGGTCATGGTCTCTGATGCTTACAACTATCAAGTACCATATTATTTCTGTCTTCCTGGTTTTGACTGGAAAGATCTTCCACATGGAAGATGCATTTGAAGAGCTGTAAGTAAACATAAGACTGAAGAACAGCCCAGAGAAAAGTTGCTCAACTCTCTCATCTGAGCGTAAAATGAGATGAGATAAATAAAATTTATCTGATTTCCACACATGATATAAGGCAATACCAACTGGCTCTGCTGCTGAGACCCACCATTTGAGCCAAACCCTGGAACTATTTCAAGACTTAAGATTACTTTAAATATGAGCTAATTTGGAACAAAGCATGATCGCTGGGGCTATCACTTCCCATGATACTGTCAAAAAGAGGAAGTCTGAAGTGCCTACTCCTGAGGGGGTCACTAAACTGAAACTTTATTTGGGCATAATTAGGTGAATATACTAAATGCTTGAAACCTTGCAATTCTGTGTTATTACTCTTTTAGACATAGAGTACTTACCTTAGAGATGCTATCCAAACTGGAATAAAAGTATGTATACTCAGAAAAAACAGTCTGGCAATCAGAGAGACATGCATATTGTAGAGATTTCCTCATATGCAACAAACCAAAATTAATTTCCCCTCCAATCCACCCAACTTACGGGATAACAATTTTTCAGCAGTCGACTACCTAGCACAAATAACTAAGTGTTCAGAACGTCAGCTTAAAAATCCGAAGCTGGATAAAATCCAGGCACCTTGTTTCTTCTTAATTATCAGGAAGGTGCTCTTCAGTTCATTTGGCAGGAACTGACTGAATCAGAGTCTTGGGAGCACTGCCAACAGAGTCTGTTTCAGGATCAGCTACTTGGGAAGGACAGTTACCTACTCTGGCTGTCAGTGCTCAGACTGCAATTCTCCAAACACTGCCTTCAGAGTCACGAGCACATACCAAATACCACGGCTGTGCTCAGCTACACAGCTCAGTGGCAAAACCTTCATTTTGCCAGAGCTGGAAGACCGTGCTCAGCCTGCACTACACGCTTGCAAGAAATCAGAGTCACACAATCAACTTTTCTACAGCATTTTGTCTTGGCCATCTGCTACCAGTGCTATTTCTAATGTGCTGAACTACAAGCTATTTCCTCAAGCATTTCTAAAAAACATGAAGTATCTAATATAACATGTAGCATCTTGAATGAGGTCCATGCCAATAGTGAGTCATAAAACCTCCCAAGGATTCTCTTCAAAAGTCCACATGGAGTTTATTCATATTTCAAAAATCCTTGCAACGAAGCAGAAGTTTCATCAAGATTCTACTGATCACTATGAAAGCCCATTTGAAGAAACATGATAGCCCCCCAAGAGACATTTTTGGATAACTTTATCCCAGTTGAGTTATTCACGTGTGGACACCTTTGCACAAGTGCCTTAATATTATCTAGTATGTAAAAGTGATAACTGTGATGTATTAGACCATAGCAGCTTCCTCTGCTTCAAAGCACTCTGGATCACAGCTAGCACACTCATTGCTGGGTCAAACGTGAACACTACTCCCTGAAATCATAGGGGTTTGAATCACTAAGCAGGCTCCTTCACAGAAACTATCTATTCAAACTTCAGCATGAGGAGCTAAAAGACTTCCCTATTTTTAAATAGGGCACCAGAAAGGAGATTTAATGGAATTTCCCTAAGGACTTCCCCAGTACTCAGTCCTCTTTCTAGTCCTATTTCAGTTCTTTCAATAATTGTGCAATTTATCAAGATTGAGCTAAAAAAAAAAAAAATAACCACATCCAGGCTTCTGGCTCATGGTAGGAGACAGTTTTGCTTGGTGTCTCAGGAAATGCTTTATTTCATCTGTCTGGCTAGTGAAAACCAGCACAAACACACATTACAGTGTCCAGAACACTGCAGGTAGTTATTAAACAATAAAATTGTCACAAAAGTAGGATGTATTTCCACTAGAAGACTTTGACAATATATACCATGTACTATAGTACTTATTCTGTAAGCTTTTCCACCACAGCATAAAGAGTAGCACAGCATATAGCAACATACTGTACTCTGATGTTGACTTGTGTAACCTTCTGTTCCCTTTCTCATACAAGTCCAGCAGTTCACAGTGCTACAGTGTGTTATTTGGGATATATATAAAATATGCATAAATATCTGACAAAGTCTGAGCAGACACAGAGCTCTTTGCATACATTTCAATTTTATATTTGCTAATACTACATAATAGATACAGAACTGTACCCAGTTCTTCCTGCCATATTTAGAACTTTATATCAAATCATACAGTGATGTGATCACATAGTACATCAATCACAGATATTTTTTCTTATTGAAAAGTCAGCATTAGGATGATATCAGAGAGACTAAATTATTCTCCCACAAGAAAAGTCATCTCTTACCTAGAATGTGATCAAATATAAATTGCAGCTGTTAAAAAAACACCTTCTGAACAATGCAACCTAATCTTTGCCTATTTTGTTAACCCTCTTAAAGAGGGTTAAAAACAAAAACTGTCTGGGACAATGGTAGCACCTCTTGGATAACGTATTTAAGAAGGGAAAACAACCTGCTGTGTAACAACAGCTGGAAGACAGGAGTGAAAATACATGAGAAAATCTGAGTTAAAGACCTGCAAAGAGTTACAAAGACTAATGAAACAAAAAGGTGGTGGTTGTCCTATGAAACCACATATTTATGGCTATTTTATATGCTAGTGTTTAAAGACTAAAACAAGATCTTGATAGCTATAGGAGGGATGTAGTGAGGGGAAAAAATGGTTAGGAGTGACAAAGAAAATAATCTCTGATGACTGGACACTTAAAGATATGAAAAGATTCAAGAAAGCAGAAAAAAATTATGTTAAGGGGAGACAACAGAAGGTGACCTCCAAGACAAAGACTCGTGTAAATAGTGACTGTAGGGAGAGTAGAGCCAAAGCCAAAACTATTGACTCTGACAAGCGTGTCTCAATGTCCTGCCAGGGGATTAAACTGATTTGACCAAGATAAGGTGAAAAACCTGCCAAGAGCAGGTATTACAGTATGGTAGTATGGTATATAGTACAATGTAACATCCAGTATGATGGGGAAGGTACACATAATTCCAAATCTAGAATACTCCTATAAACCTTTGGAATGCTATCTAAGCCATAAATACAAGAGTTCTTCAGAGGCATGTGTCAAAGCATACATATCCCACATACAGTGAAGATTTGGTCTGGGCAGCTAAGGGAGTGCAAAATTCAAATCTCAAACAGGCTTCACAGAAAACCCTGCATCCATATGGGATTCAGAATAGCAAGCTGAGAATAGGCACCTAAAAAGGAGGTGGAATCATCCTTTTGAAAGAATGGTTGCTATAGCAAAGTTACCTTTGGTTTTCACCCTGTGGGACCAAGGGAAGGAAGCTTAAACCCACCTTTCCCATTTTCCAGAAGTGCCCTACATTCTACATTCCAAAATACTCTGTAATGAGATGCTCCTCATCCCTCCCAGGCCCAGGCTCCTAGGCAAAATGAAACGAGGGGATAAGCTAACGGAGCTTGTGTCCTGGAATTTTAGCATGCTGATTTTAGGTATGTTGGCTTTGGTTGGATGAGTAAGTTATGCTCACATAATCGTCTATAAGAAATATGACAAACCAAACTTACTAAACAGGTTCCAGATATAACAGGAAGACAGGTAGACATAAAACATTATGGAAAATATTTCTGCCAAGTTTTGAAATGGTTGATTTTGAACATCTGTTTTCTCAACAATTCCAAAAAATAAATTCAAGACATTTTGCTGACAGGATTCTTTTCAAATAGAAAAAGGAAGTTCAGAAGACAAATCAAAACTATGAAATAATATATATGCTGTTTTACTTTTTCATAGTCAAAATGTAAAGTACTGTTATGAAACAATACTGGTAACTACACACCAAGGTAAAAAAGCAAGTCCCACAGAGCAATCAGTCCACGCTCACTTTCATCTGTAATGGTGCAGACAACCACAACAAGCCAAAAGATGGGCTACAAATATTATCATTCCAAGAACAGGGACAATAATCACTCTGGAAACACAGACTGCCACACTTATATTCCCTAATAAGAGAAGTTGTCCATAACTGTGTGACTACTTACCACTCAGAACTCATCTTTTTCTAAGAGGAAAAAAACCCCAAGCCTCCACTCATTCAGCTAATGACCTGTCACTACTTGAAACTAATATTTCTCAGAAAGTCCTTAGTCAATAGTAAATGCAGACAGTGCATTCTGATGGCTTAAAAATAATGCATTTTTTTATTTTCAGCTTTCTAAACACCCTCCACCCCTCCCACACATACACATTTGATACCATTATGAACTAAATACTACTGTATTCAGGACTGAATGGGTAAACACACAAACAAAACCTATCTTTTTCCTGCATACTGTGAAACCAGTTTTATTTCTTCTTCTTCTATCTGTGGATCTTGCAGAATTCCAAAGTTCTGTTTCACTCCTTCTTGTTTTATACGATTATAAGAGGATGCAGAATGGCTGGATGAGGTGTCATCAGCACACATAGGATGCTACAAGGTGTATTACTCTTTTATGCTGGTCACCATCACTTAACTCCATTTTCTCAGTACCTACTTAAAACCACACTGCACTTGAAGAAAAGACGAAAACTAACGTATGTATGCAGGAGGAGTTCACTGATGAACACTTGACACTATGACCTCAGACAGCATCAGACTGCCAAGACAGTTGGTTTGGACTTCCCGGTCTATTCCATACCTAAATGACTGTGATGACAAAAGCATCCTTCTCCCCCTGCAGCTGACCAAGAAAGATTGAGCTCATTCCACGTAAAGAAGAAATTACTAAATTGCATGAATGGCCTCCTGACTTCTGCAACAAGTTTTTAATGATTACATCACATTATTTGGAAAAAGCTGACCACATTTTCACAAATACTTTGCTTCTGTATTCCAGTGCCTGTCCCAGTATTCTCCATTTTCTGCAGAGTTTCTTGTTTTACACAAACCTCAGCTCCTAGTGTCTTGCCTTAATACACAGGATCTCCACTGGGACCAGCTCTTGCATTCCAGTACACAACCACAACCTCACATCATTTCAGCAGAAAATCAAACTGTCAGACAAAAAGCTCATGAGTGCAAATACAGTGAATTTCTCAGCAACTGAATCCATATCAGAAAAGCTCTGAAAAAGTGGACTGGCCATTTTGAAAACTAAACATAAAATTCGTGCTTCTAATTTGGTTTCCTCTTGAAAACTGTGCTGTGCATGCAAAACAGATCCATACTTTCAAGAAAACAATATACACATCAAATTATTCTTACTGAATAGAAGGGAGGAAATACTTTTATTTCTATTTTTATTTTGTAAGAGAGGAGATAATAACACACATTGCTTCTGTAAGATAAAATTCCTTTAAATTTGAAAGGGCAAAATAATGAAGATCCTAACCTGAGCCAAACACTTCATATTTACTGAAACCAATATCCTAAGAAATCCTGTATCCCAGGTAACCACTTTTCACAAAAGCTCCTAGAATTTCAGCACAAATTAAAAAGAGTTAACATCTCACTTTGCCAGGTGCTAGAATTCAGGCTTATAGTTCAGTCTTTTTCTCCCAAGAAATGAAGCACCTACAGCTGCTTTTCAGCAACAACTCTGTTAATTATCAAAGAATAAATGAACCCTTAGTGTAAGACAGAGTGGCATCTAGCTTCTTCAGCCAAAACAATTATTTGTAACAGAATGTTCTTTTAGAGACCAAACTTAGAGGGAATAATCAAGGCCATAGAGAAAGATGAAGGAACCCCAAGGAAATTGTATTCTTTTATAAATGCCCTGTGTGTAAGCAGCAGTGCTAAAGAACTTCTTGATTTAATTTGTATACAGTTCCCTCGAGACTTCTAGAAATTTCAGGTTTAATGATTAAATAATCATTCAGCTTAAAAGTTACCAAGATAACAGCACAGCTAGGAGATAACAAAAATATTCTGGCTGAATGGACCACACTGAGCTGAATGAATCAGACTGCTGAGGTACCCACTGCTGGTATGCTAAATAAAGCTATTCTAATTATAAAGAAATAGAAAACAATAAAAAGCAGTAAAAATTGAAAGATACTAGTGTTGAAAATAAACAGTTCCAGGCTTGGAATACTGTGACAAATTAATTTGGAGGTACTACACTTACACTTACTTACACTCCTTTTCTCCAGGCTGAACACCCCCAGCTCCCTCAGCTGCTCCTCATCAGACTTGTGCTCCAAACCCTTCCCCAGCTCCACTGCCCTTCTCTGGACATGCTCCAGCACCTTGGAGAAAGGGGCCCGAAACTGAAAGTTGATATACACTTAATATCTTGGTGTATATTTGGTAAGCCAGTGCTACAAAGTGTCAACACAGAAGCTCCATCCATATCACAAGACTTGAAGCTCCATGGGCTCCACTGGCCTCATCTTAATCATGACAAGTCTGGAAAATGACACTTTGTTAAGGAGTCATCTTAGGAACGGCATCCCAATCAGTTTTGTCCCAGAGGTGCACAAAGTGGTGCTTGCCCCTGGCAGCGACCGAGAGGGTCACTTCAACCTCGGACACCTGACCCAGGTGAGGCCTTGGTGGCTTTCATGGCTCTGCTCCTGTGCAACACGTGCACCCGATCCCTTTCCTTGCTGAATTTAAGAGAACAGCAAATAGGACATTCATCAGGAATGCATCACTTTCTAAGCAATAAAAATACTTCTTATATGGATCAAAGGTGGAATTCAAACCTCTCAAGTCTCACAGCAATCAACATGAATTATGAAGACATTACTGCTTTAAACAAAAAATGGGATCCACCATGCAGAAGAAAATGTGCCTAAGCAGGAAGTGGTTCGTGTCTGCAGAGTGGCTGAAGGATCTGACACATCTCTGAGCTTGTTACAGCTTGTGCTGTAACCCACTCCTCCTTCCAAGGATGATGGAGGGTCAGGTATCAAGTCCCTACAGATACTGCCAAGAGAAAATAATGTGTGATCTGCAGTAAGGAAGAGTATGTAGTGACACTGTCAATATTCACACAGAGTATCACTCACAGAAAAACACAATAATTTAGTGATGATAACAAAACTATCTAATATAGACATGAATTCCTACTGAAACACTTACACCTTGTAAGAAACAGGGTTTTCATATTGTCTTTTATTCTTTTTCAGTAACAGTTCAAAATAAAGTGTTTGCTATTATGCTGTCACCACTGAAAATCTAAGAAAAGGTACAGCGTAAGAGGGAAGTTAAAAAAAATTCAGAGCTGTTAATGAAATTTTAAGATCTTCCTCATCATATAAATCCATTCATAACTTCTAAGCAAAATATACTCACTCACCTTTGAAAATTAACAAACTTTTAAAAATCAGTCAAACCTCCATTAAAAAAAGTATAAACATTACCGCAGGTTTCAGTGGGCACAGCAGTAGGCCCACAGCATATTTTTAGGCCCTCATGAAGTTAAATGTTTTTAACATAATAGACCCATAAGGGTGAAGCCAAGTAATGACCACGTGACTCTGTAAGAATTAGAGACAACACATAAAAGCACAATACAGAGAGCAGGGGTAGCCTGTGGGACACAGAGAATGGCAGATATACCAGAGACAGAGACTTTGCTCCTTCGTGCTGGTGCATCTGTCCCCCCCTAGTATCTCTGTTAGAAGGTAAAGAGATACAGCAGACAGTTCCCAGTACACGTCTGTGTCTGTACCAACTAAAAGATCAATGACTCAACTGGAGAACAGAATAGTCTTCATTGGACACAATCCGCCCCAAAAATAAGAGGACAGCATGAAGTCATGCCACTCCCAGTTCATTTTGTGCAGAACACAAAATAAAAACGTAGGTTAAAACGCTCCAAAGGTTATGATGCTAAACATTTGGTTGTTAGAAAAGGTGTACATGCACATCCCTGATGGCTGGTAACAAATTGCTTCCATTAATCCAGCCAGCCCAGGGTTACATTATTCCCTTTCGTTAAGTCACTTACGTATGCTCTGCCCACTGCATCGATGTGCAATTTCATAACCCAGTCATTAAAGTGCGTTGATTTTACCTTAGGAAGGAAGGACGGAGGTAGTTTTAACTTAGCAGTCATGAAACCAACACCAGGAAGAAAAATGGGGAAGTTTCATTAAAAAGAAGTATTCATTAAAAATGGCAGCATGGTGATGTAAACGCAGAGTTCCTGCTGGCACCACTCATATGATAAACGCACTAAGAAACCCAGTCTTGGATGTGATTGCAACCAGTCTATAAATAGAGACAATTCCAATTGCTCATATAAATAATGCCTTTGCAAACGATCCCTCAGTCATGTTGTGTTTTGATTAAAGAGCCCTTTGTGAGAAGTGCGAAATGAACAGAAATGCCCCTGAAATTTGCTTCCTCTCTTGCACAATACAACCACTTGCCACCTCAACCTCCACCCAGCTAGCACCTTCTTTCTCATTCAAATCAGTGGGACATATTCAGTACTTTTTAAAAATAAGGCCTAGTCCTGAATACAAAGGTTTAAAAATTCATGACAGAAAATATCACTCACAATCAGTCAGTTTTAACTTTTGGTGTACAGGGGTTTTTTTCTACTTAATAATTCAATCTTAATGTAAAGTTTTAATGATAAATTTTAAAGGTATTTTGTCACATGTACAGTCCTTAAACTGAAAGTCACCTAACATTGAAACTGATTTTGCTTCAGCCTTGAAAATGTCGCAGATATTGAAAGAACTTTGCTCCAACCCCAAACAAGAATGACGTTATGGTCAGATGTGAACCACAAAATATTACGTCCTAGGAATTATTTGCCAGAAATGTATGGATATGCCAGAATTATGGGTATTATTGGCATTTTTCAGTAATCAAATTTATATAAGTCCAGCTACCTAAAGATTCATAGAATCATTGAGGTTGGAAAAGACCTCCAAGATCATCAAGTCCAACCTCTGACCTAATACCACCATACCCACTAAACATACCACAGTGTCCCACATTGATTCACTTTTTGAACACTTAAAGGGAGAGGGACTCCACCACTTCCCTGGGCAGCCTGTTCCAATGCTTCACCACTCTTTAAGTGAATAAATTTTTCTCAGTATCCAATGTATACCTGCCCTGGTGCAACTGAAGGTCATTTCCCCTCGTCGCTTGTTCCCTGGGAGAAGAGGCTGACACCCACCTGGCAACAGCCTCCCTTCAAGCAGTTGTAGAAGCAATAAGTTCTCCCCAAGCCTCCTTTTATCCAGGCTGAACACCCCCAGCTCCCTCAGCTGCTCCTCATCAGACTTGTGCTCCAGACCCTTCCCCAGCTCCATTGCCCTTCTCTGGATACACTCCAGCACCTCCATGTCTTTGTTGTAGTGAGGGGCCTGAAATTGAGCACTGGTGTGTCCTTGCCAGTGCTAAGTACAGGAGAAAAGAGTTTTTTAATAGAGTAAAAACATTCTGCAACTGGATAAACTTTACCTTTTTTTTCTTTTTTGTGAAAAGTAAAGCTGGCACACTCTTGAAAAATTTGCAATTCAAACCAAGCATTTCAAACAAGTTTCAGTGCACTATATCACAATTTCAAGTGTTTTCCACCCCAACTTGATCACCAAAATAAAAAATAAAAATTAAAAAATAATTTGGGAAATCATTGCCACAACAACGAACAAAGAAAGCCAGTTGGCACCCCTGAGACCTTGTCTGCACAAGGTCTAGTCAGAAAGAAAACATGTAAGAAATGTTACTTAGAAAGTTAGAATACATAAATGAATGATAGTATGTGACAAAATGGCTTATGGCTTTTAGGTAAATATAGCAAATACCGTTACTTAGTGGGTTGTACCTACTGTTAAATATTTTTTCCAAATTAATTCCTTTTTTAACAAAATCATGAACATCATGTTCCACTTAAAGCATCTCTCTACACCAATAGTTACACACTCTATTTTGCTAGGTTTACCTAATTAAAAAAGCTAGAAAACAAAAACCATAACGTTGTGTGCCATTTAACTAAGTGCATTATATGTAAATTTCTGAGGACAGCTTTATGTTCTGTGTTAGGTGACGGTAATATTTCATCATTGTGGGGGCCAGAGCATCTACAGGAATTAAATTATTCCTGTTACTTTAAACTTTAAGTCTACAGTTTCTTCACCATTCCACAGTCCAGTTCTGTGCAGAAGGTTTTAAGCAACTGGCATCCTGAGTCAGGTGTGAGGATACCATGAGCTGCACAATCGCATCAGCAGGTACAGAGTATTAGCATGGCGATATACACAGCTAACATTTGTGTCAGACTGCAGCAAACCAGCCTCTAATAGGGGGCAGTCTTTGTCTCCTTTATGCAGCACAGCTTTTTTATATCATCACACGTTTTAATCTCCCTTCCCTTTCAGGGGAGGTTTTCTGCAGAGATGGGAATGTGCACAGTGCAGGCAGCGAGGGTGTCTCACACCCAACAAGCTCTGCTGCTGGGCACTTGGTGGTAGGCGTACCACAAAGGATGTGAAATCCCACTTAATTGTTCTTTTTGACTGCATCAAGCATAGGCTTCCTACTCTTCTCTTCCAGGCCCTCACTAACCCAGTGTATCAGCTACTGTCACGTTGTGTTACTCCTGCCTCTGCTTTGCTACTTGACAGCTGTGGGCCCCCAGTTCCCCAACAGTCCTTTTAGTGTTTTTCACATGTGGACTGCGTTTCTTGAACTGACCCATAAGAACTGTACCGCTGTCCCTTCCTCATTCTTGCAACAGACCACTTTCCTGGATGGCATATTAAAGAAGCCAACTGTGCTGGTCTAATAAGCCCCATACACATTAGGATGAACTATGGGGCACTCCATACTTGTTCTTCCTACTCAGTTTGACTTGTACAGCTACGAAATTCAATTAACGAAATGTACAGTCTTCACCAACATGCAATAACATATTCATGTCGTTAGGCAACACTGAACCACAATGACAATTTGGATTCTATGCTGTAATTACTCACGAACAAACTGATCCCAGGAGCATACCTCAGGAAGATCTTTTAGATTAGGATCTCATCTTTTTCAGTGTAATTATGCCATGCAGTAGGTGTAAGTATTTCTCTTTTTCCTTCTTAGCTGCCTTGCATTTGAAGCATTCCTTCACACTAACCATGAGAAAATATGATTGATTCTGTGATATGTCTAAAAATCCTACAGAACAGTAGGTAAGCATTATATAGGGAGACATTTCTCCTATGTTCTTTATAAATACATACACACACATTTTTGTCTGCTGTTGGCTGATTCTTTGACTTCATCTATTTGAGCCTAAGCCCCAAACTCATGATAGCTGGCATCCTCCAGGAACTTATTCCCAAATGGATAGCATAAATGGGGCAGCTCTTTTAAAATAAAAAATAAGATTAGTGCTTATCTTCTCAGTAAGGAAAATGCCTGAAAAAATTAAATTGTGACCTGCATGACTACCTGTAGGATTTTTCTGCTGTTTGTAGTTGGTTTGTTCGTGGTTTCTGTCCAGGATGGCCGGGACGGAGACGAGAGATCTCTGAAGTCAGGTCTTAGAGCATGAGGTTTATTGTGAAAGAGCGGGGGTGCAGGGGACCTGCTGGGAGCTGCCAGACGCAGCTCGGAGCAGGTCGGAGAGCAGAGAAGAAGGATACAGAGTAGAATAAAGGATACAGAATACAGAGCAGAATACAGAATACCTTTTTTCCCATTTACATTACAATAAATCATCTTCTGTGCTCAATATTCTAACTTACATTAACCAATCTAGAACAAGCTACAAATCTTGTAACATTTACATGCAGCCTATAAGAATCATTGCATTACCATACGGTGTTATATTTTAAACTCTAAAAACTGCTTTTTGGACCCTCTGCCAAGTTGGCAGGGTCTGCTCTGACCCTTGGACCTTTCTGTGAGCAGAGGGTATTGTTTCATCAAAGGGGATTACCTTCAGTCGGCTATACCATTGTTTTTCAGTGATTCAGTAACTGGGGTTTGGTATTTCAAAGCTTGTTTTCATTTCAATCTTGCCTAGAGTTTCCATACTCTCAGCATCTTTTGCCAGGTACTCATATTTATATGGCTTTCTTATTTCATTGACCCCAACAACTACCTTTGATATTAGTATATTACTATGATGATATATTACTATACCTAATATATTACTATGATGGGACAGACAAAAAAAAAATGAACAAAAGAGTAGATGTACTCAGCTCTGGACCAACCAATGGGCATGAAAGTAGTCCCCAAACCAATGCTAGCAGGAGAAAGAAAGATGTCTCTTCCTGTTGCTCACTGGCAAGAATATGAGAGACTAGAGCATAATTATTATTTAGGACTTCCCCCTTTCAGTGTTCCAAGTCCCCAGCTCAGAGAGCACAGTTTTGCTACAGTACTGCTCCAATCTGAAGCTGTATTTCCAAAACTCAGACTGTGATAGCAGGAGAGAAAAAGGCTGACAAGTAGGCGTTGAATTTGTGCCTTAGAAGATGCACTCATCACTTACTAGACTGCTTGCAAAACAATGTTAAGGATATAAACTCCCAATTTTGTTGCAGTGTGTAGCTGATGTTCAGTGTGAAAGATGGTTTCAAACACTGGCTGAAGCTTTGAGTTTAGGCTGATAGGGGTTCCTCTTCTGTGACTGGTTAATTGAAACTGAATCTCCACATTTTCGTTATTTCCTTGCGTATTTAGAGGGAAAAGAGTAAGCGTGTCCATGCAATTTCAGGTTTAACAAGAACACTAAACAAGGCTTTAACATTTCCATTTAATATTTCCTCTGACAAGTTCATTTTTCTTTATTTTCTCAGGGAGTTCTGTTTCCTATTCTATGTAATAAATACATACAATTTTCCTCATGAGTGGATTGTGGCATTGTAGCAAAGAAAAATTGTACCAATTTTTCAATCTGGCATGCTAATATAATTCTTCACAATAATTGTGAAGACACCAGAAATCAATCTTTCTCACTTTCATACAAAATTGTTATTAGAACAAGAAAAGTAATTATTCACCTTAACCCATTACGGATGCATTCACATTAATAAGACAAATAGTGTTATTCCATTTTGAACAACTTGCTATGTAAAACATGCCTTGTCTTACTCATCTTTTATCCTTCAGGAGCAATCTTCTATAGCATGAAAGTCAAACCACATGCAGTCACAGATGGAATGGAATTGTTTTGGAAAACCGGTAAGCAGATATGACAGCCTACAGATTCATGCTCTATCAGTTACAGTGGAGGGAGCACACCTCCCTCACCTAACACGAGTGTGGAAGAGCAGTATAGCACAGCAACCAAAGAGGAGCTTATTGTAGACACAGATACTGAAATATTTTAGAGAAAAAAGATCAGAACTATTAAATAATTACTATCAATACACACCTGCTCCAAATTGATTTTAAAATCCTTCCTCTTTCTTTTACCAACATGAATACACTCTCACTAAAAAAAAAAAAAAATTTGAATTTGTTTTAAAATCATGAGTTATGAGCATCCTGATAAAAGCATTGGAAGATTATTAGCTTATCTGATCATGTATTATTGGGATCTCTGAGATTATCAATAATGAATGCAAACTTAGAAGTGGGTTAAAGCAGAAAATGCAGTATGACTGTTGACGTTTAAGAATTTAGTGCTCCCACTGAGATTCTCCAAACTATGCTGCCACTCACTCATCTCCCTTCCCTCTGCATCGAGCTGGAGAGGCACAAAAGGTAAAGATCATGGGTTGAGATTAGAAAAATTTACTGGAAACAGCAATAAGATAAGGAAAGAACAGTAACAGCAACAATATGAATAACAAAAGTGCAGAAAAAAAGAGGGAGTGAATCACATGCAAAACATGCTCCCAAGGAGATCGACCTGACCACATGGACCCTGACCACTCCCTCCAGCTCGGAACCGGCACCAGCACACCCACTCGCCCGGACCAGGCTCCAGCACGGTCCCAAACAGGACCATTCCCAAACACTGGTACAGATGAGGCCACACTGCTGGCTGCGGGAAGGGCTTGGCAGATAAATAAATACAAGCTCTACTGCTACACTTTCCCACACCCATCTTATTTACAAGTTATACAAATAAAATTAGTTTAAAGGTATTGGTCAGTCAGTCAAACAATTTGATATCTTGCTAGGATATCTGAGCTCCTCCTAAAACTGGCTGGGCAACAGTCCATTAAGACAAATTTGACTCATATTTCAGCACCAATCTCTGGTTTATATTTCGTATATCTGAAACAAGACCAGCCCAAATAGCTGAAAAAATTACAGTGATTAATTTTATTGATACAAAACCACATGCAGAATGCTTTCCAAAGGTAATACTAAGACAGCAGGAAAAACTACAATTTCCCATAAAGGGGGATACACAGTAATTTGTGAGCTCAAAACAATTCTCTTATTTTCTAAAGAAACAGTTGCTGTCTAGCTTTACCAACTTGTGCAATTTAAAAATGATTACTCTACATTTTAGTCAGTTTATAAAATGCAGCCAAGAAATATGTGATTGCAAGGACATCTAAACAAACACAGAAATATAGATGAAATTTCAATAAATCATCTAAACCATCTGCCTAAATCATCTATGCACTGCTGCAGTATGAATTACACCTGTATTCCTTTAAGAAAAGGTCTTACCTTTCCTTAGAACTTCTGAGACAACACAACATTCCTGTGCAGTTTAGTCTATTGCTGTACTAAATATTTAGTCAGAGAGTTTTCCCCGAAGCATAGCATAAATATTTGTGTGTATAAAAATTAGGCCAACCGCTATCTGTTTATTTCCTTCATTCCCTGCCACCTCCTTGGGACAAATACTGAGAGCCCTCTCTATAGCAACCTAGCACAGAGCACAAGGCTTATGTACTCATTCCTACCATCTCCCTCTCCCTTCTCTTGCCTTCTTTCTTCCCTTCCTCCACCACCTCAAACTTTGCCTTATACTATGCATCTACTAAATCTCTTCTTTTATTAAGCTTAAAGTGTTATGACAAAACAGCTTGAACATATCTGTATCTAAAACCTGGCATGACATTAATTTGCAACAGTTTGCCTATTTCTGTAAATCAGCTCCATCAATGGGCTCTGAAAAATTCATATTCAACCTCTGCTGATCCCATATACAAGGAAACAAGTTGATACAACCTGCTAGAATCTGTTTCAGGTTTTAGAGTTTTAAAAGAGGAATAAATGAATGTTGAATGTGAACCACTTAAAAAGTTTCTGAAGTAATGCAGAGATAGCCCAAATTTTGTTTTCTTTTGATCAAGAATACTACTGTCCAACTATACACTGTAGTATGGAAGAGTTTTGGTATACATGCAATGCAATCGAGAGAAGAAGAAGTTTCATGGGCAGAATCTGTCACTAGAGCAGCCAAAACCACTAAGCCTGGAAGGAGGCAGAAGAGCTTCTGAGCACACACACTCTTCCTCAGATCTGTATCAAAAGCAACAAATCTCAAGGTAACAACAGGACAGGAACAAGTACTCCCAAGTTTTAACATCATGATGTTATTTATCAGACATTCTGAATGAAAACAGTGGGTAGGAGTGGAGGCAAATGTGTGTGTTCTTTAAGCATCTCTAGGCCTACATTAGTATTTCATTTTTCTACAGGAACTTTTCTCAAATTACCAGAAAATATAAGAGGAGACGAGCAAATTAAAGTCTTGTTTCTGTGACTGTCTCATTTGCAGAAGAAGTGCACAGCAAATAATTATGCAAGAGAAACTAAAGAAAGGGAGCTGGATCACTTGATTATAGATTGCATGAGAAACAGCTTTTATCACTAACTTTCCACAGACACAGAGTCACTGAGATCAGTTCCCCAAAAGTTAAAGAGTCAGCAGTGCCCTGGCAGCCAGGAGGGCCACCTGTGTCCTGGGGGCATCAGGCACAGCATCGCCAGCTGGGCAAGGGAGGGGATTGTCCTGCTCTGCTTTGCACCGGGGCGGCCTCACCTCGAGTGCTGGGGGCAGTTCTGGGTGCCTCAACACAATAAAGGTCTAAAGCTGTTATAGAGTGTCCAAAGGAGGGCTATGAAGGGTGAAGGGTCTGAAGGAGAAAGCCAAGGAGTGGATGAGGTCACTTGTCTTATTCAGCCTGGAGGAGACTGAGGGGAGACCTGAAAGCTGTCTACAGCTTCCTAACAAGGGGAAGGGGAGGGGCAGCCATTGATCTCTTCACTTGGGTGACCAGTAACAGGACCCAAAGGAACAGCATGAAGCTGTGCCAGGGAGGTTTAGGTTGGACATTAGGAAAACTTTCTTCACCCAGAGGGTGGTTGGGCACTGGAACAGGTTCCCCAGGGAAATGGTTACAGCACCAAGTCTGACGGAATTTCAGAAGTGTTCGGACAATGCTCTTGGGCACATTGTGTGACTCTTGGGGTGTCCTTGCAAGGGCCAGGAGTTGGGCTTTCCTGCCAAATCAGGATATTCTATGATACATGTGCCTTAAGCAGGACCAGGACCAGACCCAAGCACAGCATTCTCCCTGACCCAGTGGCTCTAAGGTGCCTACAGCTCAGTGCACCATACCCTTATTGTTATACAGCAAAGGATTTGAGTGTTACAATGGTGGTAATTGTAAGAAGGACCCTGACAAGGCACAATATGCCTTCTTTACTGTGCTCTGTTCATGCAATGTAGATACACTCTCAAATTCTGACAGCACTTTTTCTTCTGGTTTTCCTCACCATGACAATGGCAGCCTTAATGCTTAACTGAGTTTCAGCATTAGATACCACTGCATGTCAGCTATGTCCTTGCTTATTTGAGAAATGTGACATATGGAGCATTTTAAATTTTGGACTAACTACATGTTTGTTATGAACAAAAGTGAATCCAACATCACTTGAATCCCATTTGGGGGTTATTCATCACTCGGAACAAGCAGAACCAGGAATTCTTGAAGAATTGGAATTACTGGTTCATCAATAAAGCTCTTTATTTTTCTTTCCTCTGTCACTTGATATGCTTCTACAACAACATTGCATCCTACCTGAGCATTTCAAAGGGGACTTTACAGTTACTTAATTCCACACCATTATTTTTGGTACAACCCCAGCTTCTGCCTTACTCTATAAAAGGGAATAGCACTTCATTTCAGTAAGCTGCCTTTCTCTGACAATTTTTAATATGCCATAGGAAAGTGGGTGCCAATCTTTTTAAGAAAAACTCGATATAGTTGAGTTGATTGAAAATCAGAAGTGAAATATTGTTCCTAGGGACATTTTCTATTCTTGGCCAGCAATGTCGATTTACTCTTCCTATGTAACCATTGAATCTAATATCACCTATGCTTTTCCATCATTTCAGAAAGCAATTAGCCATAGGGTGGTTGGGCACTGGCCTGTGAGTGAAGGAATGCTAATTGCATTCTAAATGCAGTAAAATTCACCGTGTTTCTTAAGTATGACGTCATGCTTCCTGTAGGAATTATTAAATTGAAAAGTAGCAGTGATATATATAAATGCTACTGTGGGCATGACTAATCCAGTCCACACAATGGTTCAGGATCCTGCAGACTGAAACTTTTATTTTGTCACTTTCTTCCTAATGGCTTCTTACGCAAAGAAGAAGAATAAACTGTTGTGGCAAACTTGAACCCAGATTTTCCCCTGCATGAGGCTGCACAGAACCTCCCTTGTCCTATCTGAAGGGATGCCAAAATGCAGGCACCTCTCATATGCCAGGCAGAGGCGTAAGCCCTGCGTGTCAGACACAGGGAGAGCTGAGAACGCCCATCTCACCGCCGTGGGATGAGGGTGCAGCCAACTAGGGCAGGAAGGGCCAGTCACTCTGTAGGGACAACCCTGTTCCTGGCCTGTGGGATGGAGTGTGCAGGTGTGTGCCCAGGGTCGGATCTGGTGACAGGGTCCTGCTCCCAGCTGTGCAGCCACAAGGCTGGAGGTCTGACAGGCAGCCCACCACTGATGTAATCACCATTCATAGTGGTGCTGTAAAGTACTGGCTAACTTGCTTGTGAAGTGTTTCACTGAGTGCATGCAGTATTTTAGTTTAGGAAACACCTAAGTTTAAGCTCATTATGCAGCAAACCCGTGCTGGTTTTGTTGCATTATTCTAAGATCCTGACAGTGTTTAATGAAATAGTTTACTTGTTTATCTATCTGTCATGGTTGAATGGAAATTAAAATTATCGTAGCAAGATAAGTACCTTATTCATTGCAAGAAAGTATCTGTCTATATTCAGAAAGTGCATCTCTTGGCCACCTCAGCTTGTTCAGGAATATCTACTAATTCTTCACCTCATGACCAATATTCACAGCTTTCTCTTCCACTTCATGCTGCTTCTACCTCCATGCTCCCCTTTTTCCCACATCCAAGTCTCTTGATTGCCTCAAGAGTTGTTTTCCTTTCTCTTCGTCTTAGTGCCACCAGATTTTAAAAGAAAAACTAAGGATTAACTACTTGCAGCTGTCTCATTGTTCATTCTAGCACTATAAAGTATTTTTAATCTCCTCTTCTTGCTAAACTCCTCTTTATAAGAGTGTGATATCTATTATTCTTTGTGCATAGCCTAGAACAATGGAGTGCATTATTAACTAGCCCATGAGTAGCTATGTCACCAGCACTATGGTGTAAGTGTATTTTATGTATAGAGCCCACATTGCATATATAAACATATGAATAAACACACATCAGAGATACCAAATTAGGTAGCTCAGTAAATTTTAAGAACTGGAATTCAGGAACAGTTAATTTATCCTAGCTTACTTCTGCTTTTTTCCTCTACATACCAATGACAGTTCATTAATACATTCCCAGCATGTTACCAGGAACAGCTGTTAAATAATAAATGCTGTACTGTATTATTTTCAGTAGGTGCTTCAGCAATTAAACTCTGGGTGCTCAATTTCTAGCTCAGTTAGGAAAAATAACTATATCTTATGCAACCAAGTAAAATATGAGGCATTACCAAAGAATAACAGAAACATCAAAATACCCATTGTAGAGAATTATTGTTCTCTGTGAGAAAATGTTGGAAACTCAATGCAAATCAACACATCAGAACCTCGTGTATTTCTTTTTTATTTAAACCATTCCGCCCTCAGGCAGCACAACTCCTGGTCTGTGCAAGAGAAGTGGAGAACCTATGGGCATGGGCGAAGGCATGACAAAAAGGGACCCTGAAGTCCCACACTCCCAGAATCAGTCTGCAGCATCTTTAATCAGATGCAACATGAAACCACATTCTACAGCTAACTCTCCGAATATTCACCACTAGCTTGGAGTAACATCCACCAGAAGAAAATCTTCAAGACCACTCAAGAATCAACAATCTTGCACATTTCAAATTTTAAAATAACTCTTAGCCAAACAGCCTAAAATGAAGAGAAATTAATACTTGAGAAAAAAAAAACCCTACATTTCATTTGGTCTGCCTACATAATACATATGGCATTTCCTAAACATGAGAATCAGCTTTGACTACAGAAGGCTTTTAAGCTACAAAGCATAAAAAAACCCCCAAACCCAACAGCTACTATCCAGCTTTTCCATTTGCAAGCTATCTTGATTGCCTTACTCTACACAAACAATTGTTCAATTAAAAAAAAGTATTTAAAAATAAGGCAAGGACTGCAAACATCCCTGTGAAATGTTTATATTATCAGCATAGTCTGATTTATATTTTTAATTTTATATTTTTTCAATCAAGTTTCTTAAATGTACTGTACCTCTCTGATAGTCATTTATCATTTGAGAAGAAAAGTAAGAACTATCACCTTTCACAGGCTTTCTTGTTTGAAAAATAGTTATTTTAACTATTAAAGCTACTAATAAACTGAAGTTTTATTACTTTAATAAAATAGTACACATAGTAGACTGCAGTATTACCTTGTTCTAGCTTGAAATGTATTCATATGATTTACATGTGGACAATACTACACCACCTGACTCATTATTCTGAATACGAAAACTATTTTATCTTTCCACAGCAAGACCAAAATACATGAAATATTAATTCCCCACAGAAATTATTTCCCCAATAATTGCACAAAAAATTTGGACTTATAACATGGTTTTAGTTTCCTTTAAAAAATTAAAGTTAATTTAATATTAAAGAAACATTAAGAATAACTGACTGGGGGTTTTTTGTGTGCGGGTATTAGCTTTTCAAACAATCAAACTCTCTGAATGCGAAAGCTTATCACACATGTGTTAGAAGGACTGCATTCATTAACGTCAGCTATCAATCAGTCACAGTAGAACTCTCCTTAAAACATGAAATGGAATTTGCATAGAGGCTCGCTCACTGTTATTGAGTACTAGTTAACGAATTATTCCTTTCATTTCAAGGTACAGCACCTCACGGACTATTATCATTACTTAAAGCATAAGAATATTTGGAATTAATTACATTTTCTTACTTTGTGCTACATATGTGAAGGTGGTGATGCCCTGGCACAGGCTGCCCAGAACAGCTGTAGATGCCCCATCCCTGGAAGTGTTCGAGGCCAGGCTGGATGGGGCTTGGAGCAACCTGGGACAGTGGAAGGTGTCCCTGCCCATGGCAGGGGGGTGGAATTGGATGATCTTTAAGGTCCCTTCCAACCCAACCATTGTCTGATTCTATGATACACTATTCAGCAATCCTGCAAACCTCCTTTTTTTCTGTACAGTTCCTCAGTAATCCTGAGGATTTTCACTAGTATTTTTACATTGTCAAGTAACTACTTGACTGGGGTTGAAACTAGCGAAACTACGAGTCTGGATAGACTTACTACATTATGAAGTACATTTATTAAAAATGACCTGAAGTTGAAAACAAAGAGCGTTTTGTACTTGGATGTTAAACTTGGCATACTGAAATGACTAGGAACAGCTCACATCTCCTGCTCGCCTGACTCTTATGAGTCAGTCATGAGACTCATTTCATTTCATGGTGACTTTTATGCCACATTTTCAGATTCATAGTACTTTAAACAAATGAGATTCAAGTTCTGGGCCTCACACTTCAGGAGAAAAAAGCTCTCAAAAATGAAGCCTAAAGGACATGGCACAGTAGAACAATAAGAAAAGCCCAAGAATATTAACTTTTAATGATACATAATTTGGAGGGATCTATTACATGTGAAGGAAATAAGGTAGAGTGTCCTCTGAGCCAGCAAGAACCAAGTTAACTTGAAGAATACTCAAACCAGCACCAGTCAAGGCAGATGCACACCCAGTACAACACGCCATGACCACAGGAATGATGCTTCCAGACCCAGTCTGCCAGCTTTGCACAGCACAACAACACACCATGCACACAAACCAGCTTGGGTTTGGAAAACAGTGAGATTTCCAACACACTTGTACACTTCCTCATGCATAGCTGGTCATGAAATTGCAGTTTCAGGTTGTCTGTGAAGTAAGCAAAGTAACCCTGCTTACATTCAGATTACATTCAGTTCTTGCTTTCAATGTCCAGTTCTTTAAAGAAAATATTTTCTTTAAAGGGGGTGGGAGGGGGGGAAGAGGAAAAGCTTAGGTTTTTAACAAATTCCACAGCAACAAGAAAGGTTCGCCTAAGTTCCATCACCTGAAACCTTGGCTACGTTTTTCAGTAAAGCAGGTAACAAATTAGAGGTTAGCCCAAGTCCATCACCTTTAAAGAACTTTGACTAATGTCATGTTATGTTTTACATGACAATCACTGTCAGCATAATGTTTCAACTATTATGTAGACAAATGAAACTTCACTCGACTTACCTGATGCACGTCTGGTGAATCGGTTTACCGCTGGAGCTGAAAGAAAATACAACATTTTGATTATTTTTGTAGTAGTTGAACTTGCTTTAAACATAACAATGTTATACTTCATTCGAAGTGTGACAACTGTAAACACCAGATAAGCATTATTTTTGTATCTTTATAGGAACCTGTCGCACCATTCGTGTACACTTTAAGTAGCTTTGCAAGAGATAGTACATAGTAACTAAAAAGCTTTCAAGACCATTTTCAGCTTTCTAAGAGTTACTGCTACTTACTGCTGTTCATGACTGGATGTGAAACATTTAGATCTGCATTTCCATTATTTATTGAGCTCACAGAAATTGGCATCTTGCAAACAATAATGCAAGCAGGGATTAAAAAAAATTGTAAAAAAATTTACTTTACTTTTACAAAATATACCTATTGGAAATCTGGCACTAAAGATACTCCTATAGAGAAAGAGATTAATTTGTAATCCCATTAAAAGATCAACTTTTGCTTTGACTAACCTTTAAAACTCCTTGGGTAAGTCAATAACAATGCCAACCCCCACCAAAACCCCAGTGCAAATGTTTTATAGTGCCATCCTGGCACATCTCCAGCTGCATGCTGCAAACATTTGTAATCAGACTCCTGTCTTGTTTCCAACTGGGAGAGACTGCAAAATACAACTTAAACCACATGGCTTTGCCTCTATTTCATTTCTAGGTTTACCGGCTTCTTCAAGAGTTACTAGAGATAAAATAGATAAATAGTTTCATGTTTTGCCTTCCAAATAGAACCTTCAGCCTTCTCCTAATTAATAAAAAACACTGGGCTTGAACTCTACTTTCATGTGATGTATTAACTGCTGGAAAAAACAGCAAGAAGAAAATCTGAATGACCTAATTTCAAATGTGGGCAGCAGCTACATTAAAAATGTATGCCCTTACAGTGCTTATTAATATTCAACCTTAGAAACTGCTCTTCATGCTTACACAGAACTGAAAAATGAAAAATATTGAACTTTTTTTTTACCCCACTAAATTTTACATGGGAGTTACACATCATGTCTTGAACACCTAAGCCAAGAGAAAAAAATTGCTGAGAAAACAGAAGAGACAGTAGCAACAGCCTGAGATGCAAAATGACTTCTTATTCCTTTGGGGACAAAAAACCAGAGCAAAGCTACAATTTCTGAACCACAGTCACAGATGGTTTGTGCAAGCACATACAGGAGTGACAGGTCCAAGTGGCAAAAAAATACACTGGGAAACCCAACTACAGAGGTTTGGAGTGCTAGTCACGAGGAAGGAAACCTCTGGTTAATAAGCTGTTACTAACCCCAAACATATATATAGATGAGCACAAGAGTAACATAACCAGCAAAGTTATTTTGACACATGAATTCTAATTCCCCCAACAACTTTTAAATGAAAAGACAAAAAATGTAGACATATTTTTTATCAAAGCAGACACCACATTTTCTGCAACCGCTGTTGTGTAATATGGGGGTTGTTTAATTCCTCAAAACTGTTTATTTTGTCACTACTTTTATGGGCCAAATTCATTTCAGGACATCAGTCATGACTGTCACCATCAGATGGCTGAGTCGTTTCCTCAAGCAAGTAAATTTGCAGCAGGTCCCAGCAGATGTGCTCATATTAAAAAAAAAATGGAATCTGACATATTTCTAACAAGAAAGCATAAAATAATGTTTCACTCTGCTTCAAAAGCTTTCCCCAAACTCAGGGAGGGCTTTGGCTGTCAGTTCTGTACATAATCTGTAGATATGAAGATTTAACTCCTCTAGACAGCTACCTCAGCACATTAAAAAAAAAAAAAAAAAACATGTAGAACAAAAATAACATATTTTGAAACAAGTTACTGGGATTGTCAAAGAAAAAAGTTCTTTTCCAGCTAGATAATTCTAAATTCACTCTTTTATTTGGCTGCAAGAAGCTTAATTTATTGTGCAATAGATTTTACAAATTATTTACTGTTAGGAAAAAAAAAAAGAAAAAAATAGCAAGAATGTCACAACCTTGATCAGCAACCGTTTTTGAGCTTATGTGAATAATTAGTGTTTCAGCAGCAACCAGACAAAGCCTTCCTGCTCAGACTGGGATTTCATGGAGGTCATCCAAATGTGTTACTGGGAGATTTAAAAGCAGAACCCACAGTTCTTTGTTATGGAGCAAGTTGAACTGCTCTCTATTTTTCTGGTAACAAATCACAATATACTTTTGTTGTCCAGAAAGGTGGAAGCATTAGAATACAAGAAGGTCTCAGATAATAATCAGCCCTATAGGAATTCAGCTGGTGTTTTCAGCACAAAGTAAATGTGTGGTCAACCAAGTCACTACAATGTCTGGCAGGATAAGAATAGTAAGGTGGACAAAAGAAAGTCTAAGATGCATTTTGCTTGAGGCATAAAACAAATACTAAACTATCTTTCAAACATGTCAGGAGTGGAAAGTCTTGGCTCAGAAATAAATGGACAAATCAATGGCAGAAATATTCAGTGAGGGATATTAAATGCTCCTCCTGGAGCCACACAGCATCAGGAAGAGCAGAGAGATTCCCAGGGAAAAAACACTACTTATTCTGCCTGTGATTATCATCTTCCCTGGGTATCTATTTTTAGCCACCATCCTTAGTGAGTTCTGAGTTAGGCTGACTTGTAGGTTTGGACTGAGATGACTGTCCTGATTCACATAGCTCAAGTGAACGTGGTACCCAGAGAGACAGGGATGCCAAGAGACAGTCTTGGCATCCAGGTTGAATTATGAGGGCAGCTTTGAAATCCCATTCACAGGACACAGGAATATTGCACTTAAATCCACAGGTTCAAGCTCCAAGCTACACACACATAGAAGTGGTGCTTAGGCATTGTGATTCCCACCCCGCTGCTTCAGCTGCTTCCCAACACTCTGCTCCCCTCTCCCCTCTCAACCATGTCCACAAGCAGGTTCTCAGGACTCTAAGTGCCTGCCTGCAGGCAGAGCAGAAAGCAGCCGGTTCTGTGCTCTGCAGGCTGCCCAAGGACTGTTCCCTGCAATGTGAAACCCAGGCAGCCTTGCTGGAGGGTTACCCCATCCCTAATAACATGCCAGATGCGACACTGCTGATGCACGCCAGCTCACAGCTCCAGTTTTCCAGCAGGGCTAAACGTGGGAAGGGAATGGGCATGAGGCAATACCTATGTGGCTATTGAAGTTAACTCTATAGCAAAAATATACTTAATCCTAAAGGTTATAGTGACATTGTGCTGAGGGCTGGTTGCTCAAAATGATTCAATCAAACAACTTGCTAGAAAAAAACACAGTAACTTACAGCAACACACACATCCCCACTAACCTGTGCAAAATGCAGAAGGAACAAAACTCACGGATTGCAAAACCTCACCATTGCAAAAGGCAGGGATTTTTCCGAATACAAGGTAAATAAAAAGTAATATGCAGAAAAATTCAGAACATGTCCAGTGACATTTAATTTTTTTTGCAGTATCAGAAAGGGTGCTGCACCACAACAAATAATGTACAGCTGTGCACACAGAATCTTGTTTACAAACATGGCGTCACTCCAATATTGAATCTGACTCTTCATGTTCTACTTTGTTTCAACCAAAATCCATTACAAACTTCACAGGGGGAAATTATCAGGGGGTGGGGTGGGTGTGTGTGAGAGAAATGACAGAGGTCTGTATCCTGGTGAAGTTTTGATTAAATTACCATTTGAAAGTGCACAAACTCACGTGACATATTTCAGTAGTTTGTTAGCACTACATAAGAGAGAATTCCACCATCTGTCACTTGTTAGCAACTGAAACTCATGTTTGAAAATCCTTGCTCAGAGAACTGTACAGAAGTACAGCTTCTAAAATGTTTTCGCAATACAGATCAAGCAAATAAACAGAAGTAATTGGTAAATGATCAAGAGCAGCATAACTTTGTAAATAGAGGAGGAAATGGGAGTCTGTGGGGTGGTTTGCAAAGTAGCAAGACTAAGAAGATAATGCTAAGAAAGGATCCCTACCTGGGCATCCTCTAGACGGTTAACCTGTTCTGATAGCCTGAGCTGTCCCTTTTTGCAAACTCACAATTTAAATGCTTTTGCTTCAGAAACTGTCAGAGATTCTTGTGCCATTAATGTCACCTAGAATAAGAAGCTAAACACATCGTAGACATGCAGCCTTCCTAAGAAGTCAGGGATTCAACAAGGGGCTCTGTGTATCAGGGACTGATGAGGACATGCCTGAGCACTCTGAAACCAGACCTGTCAACTGGTGCTTCCTGCAGGTGTGCAAACCACAGCAAAGACACATCCCCAGGTGAACTGCAGAATGCGCAGAACCCTGCGTGTGCCCAAGCCAGGGTGAGCACACCCCACTCCCTGCAGCTGCTCTGGGGGACAGAGGCCAACAGGAGACTGCTCAGTCTCCTGCCACACTTACAGCAACCCAAGGTAATGCTCTTTTAGAGAAAAACACACAGAGCCAAAATGCCTGCTCGGAGTGACAAGGGCTGGCAGGGGATTAGTGATTAATCTTCAGTGTTAGTAAAAATTAGAACACTTTCCACAAGCCTCACTTTCAATCAGCCACTGCAATTTCTTCATATGGCAAAGGACTAAAGCCCCTTAAAAAAAAGAAAAACAAATAAGTCAAAAAACCCCTCAAAAATAAACTAAGCTATTAAATGTTTAAAACCTTCAAATTTGGCAACCCATAGCCCCCCAAACCCTTAGCAAAGGACTAAAGCCCCTTAAAAAAAAGAAAAACAAATAAGTCAAAAAACCCCTCAAAAATAAACTAAGCTATTAAATGTTTAAAACCTTCAAATTTGGCAACCCATAGCCCCCCAAACCCTTAGCAAAGGACTAAAGCCCCTTAAAAAAAAGAAAAACAAATAAGTCAAAAAACCCCTCAAAAATAAACTAAGCTATTAAATGTTTAAAACCTTCAAATTTGGCAACCCATAGCCCCCCAAACCCCATCCTTATTTACAAAGCAGGAATACTGCTAATGTAGCTTAGTGGATAGACAAAGAGAAACATTCACACCATAATGTGTCTTCCTTGTGTGGAAAGTGCAAATGCCCCAGGTGAGGTTAGGAAACAGTGTCATATCCAAATCATACATTTTTTTCTATCCTATTGAGGGCAAAACTGTTAAAACTCTCAAGGACCTCACTGAGGTCAGTGGGTCAAACCTAGTCCAAATTTGAACAATAGACTGAGAAGCTGCCCTCAACACACTGTCTGATTTTATTCCATCCAACTCTAGTGTTTTCAGTAGACTTATTCCTGATTTAACGATGGTCTTTTCACCACATACCTCAAAATCCCAGGCTAAATTTTAACCGATGAGAATCATGGGCAGTATATGTTCCACCTTTTCAGTTCCAAGATTACCTATTTCTCAGAGGTCTCAACTTTCAGAAAAACTTTGAATTATGCTTATTGCAATCACATTTCTATATTACACTAACTAATATTCACTTCTCTTTTATTCACAAACAGATTATTAATTAGAATGACCTAATCAGAACAAGAGCAAAATCAAATCTAAATGAATGCCTCTCTGAAATACATGCTTTAGTCAGACTTATGCTTTTATATCCCAAATGGGGGAAATACAGTTAACTCCCCATTACCCAGGACAGTGATAGGCTGGGACACTATGGATGATAACAGTAATTTGGAGCCCCTCTAATTTCCCTCCATCACAGGAAACTTCCACTTTAGTTCAGGATTATTCCAGGTAGAATGATTATTTCAGAGGTTGAGACTAACACAAGATAATACAGTTATTTTAATGTACCTTCACACTGATAAAACCTCACAAAATCTCAAGGAAAGCATGACAAACTCACTGACAGTTTGAAGAAATTACTCTGACAAAGAAGGGAGTTGTAAGGTCTATGGAGAATGGTTCTTTTCTCTGTGAAAGGCTATGACAACCATGAGGAATGGGAAGAAGGGATACGCACAGCAAATACACAGTTATTATTTGGAAGACAAACAAACAGTCCTAGCAATACAGCAGCTAGACAGAGCATAGTTTTCAAAATATTTGTATTTCAGTTTCTGGAAGTTTAACAGCAACAGTAATATTTTAACAAGGGAATACATGAAGTATGTTTTATTATTTCCGTCACCAAATAAGTCAGTCTCAGAAGATTATTTCTTTATTAAAAACAAAATTGAAGAACACCAGCACATAGGCTTGGCCTTTGCACAAAAAGAAAGGGTAAATCACAGCCACAGAGGTGCATGCTGTATGTACCAGTCAGCCAAGGAACCTGACAGGTTAGACAGCAACACTGCCACCAAATTTCCCAATAAACAAATCTTAATATCTCAAGAATATCTGAAACCCACTCCAAAACTCTGATTTACCTCTCGGAGGAATACCCACAGCTCCTCAAAGGGTAGGATCTGCACACAGAGGAACCTGGCTCCATCCAAAGAAAGGCGTGTTGCTGGAAGGCATTGGAAGTAAGCACTTGCAGGAAGAAAGGCTCCCTAAGGAGTTGAGACTGCTCTGTAGCCGGGGAGACAGAGTGCACACGGACACGTGCATTCACATACAGAGCAGGATGCAGGCAGTGAGGCATGAAGGCAATGCAGGCTTTCAGTGAATCCCGTAGACTGACTGAGAAGCCAAAGATGAGGGAGGAACAACACAATAGTGGTAGCATTTATGTGCTACTGGGAGAAAAAGAAAGAGAATAATTTGGCTGTTGCAAGAAGAGTAGATGTTGGCAAGAAAAAATGGCTTAATCTCATGGGATGCCCTAAAATTTTTTAATTTAAAATGACATCTACAGATTTTAAAACCATCTGTACCAAAACAAATACATACATAATTATTGCTGTCTCTGCAGACATCAATACATCTATAAAAGGATTAAAATATACAGGAACCAGAATATCTCACTATCCCCATTTTTTTAATATGCAAAATAAACTAAATTTATATGAGGTCGTAGTCCTAAAATGCAGTTGGATTTCCAGGCTGCCAGCACATGCTGTGGGGTCATGTTGAGTTTCTCATCCACCAAGACTCCCAAGCCTTCCTTCTCAGGGTTGCTTTCAATCCATTCTCTGCCCAGCCCGTACTTGTGCTTCAGATTGCTCTGACACAGGTGCAGCAGCACCTTGCACTCAGCTGTGTTGAACTTCATGAGGTTCTCACAGACCCACCTCTCAAGCCTGTTAAGGTCCCTCTGGATCCCTTCCCTCCAGGATGACAGCACCACACAGCTCGGTGTTGTTGGCAAACGTGCCGAGGGTGCACTCGGTCCCCGTCACTGACAAAGGTGTTAAACAGCACCGTCCCCACACCGACCCCTGAGGAACTCCAGCCCTCACTGCTCTCCTCTTGGACATCGAGCTGTTGGTCACAACTCTTGAGTGCATCCAGCCATTATTATCCATCCGTTTGTTATCCACTGAGTAGTCAAATCCATGCCTCACCAGTTTAGAGACAAGGATGTGATGCAGGACAAATGTCAAATGTCAAATGCTTTGCACAAATCTATCTAAAGTTGCTCCTTCCGTACCCACCACGGCTGTAGCCCTGTTGTAGAAGGCCACCAAGTTTGTCAGGAATGATTTGCCCTTAGTGAAGCCATGTGGCTATCACCAATCACCTCCTTATTTTCCATGTACCTTTGCATAGTTTCCAGGAGGATCTGCTCCATGATCTTGCCAGATACTGAGGTGCAACTGACTGGCCTGTAGTTCCCAGGTCTTCCTCTTTTTTCCATTTTTAGAAAAGAGGCTTATGTTTACCCTTTTCCAGTCAGTGGAAACTTCATTGACTGCCATGACTTCTCAAATATGATGGACAGTGGACTAGCCACTTCCTTGGCCAGTTCCCTTGGAGCCCATGGATGCATCTTATCAGGTCCCATTAACTTGTGCACTTTCAGGTTCCTCAGACAATACTGAACCTGACCTCCTACAGCGGGTGGTTCTTCATTCTCCCAGTTCCTTCTGGGACTTGAAGCCTTCTGCATCTTGGGTGCTGTGGCTGGAGCATTTGCCAGCAAAGACTGAGGCAAAAAAATTGTTATGCATCTTGTCCTTCATATACAGATAATCAGGTCTCCCATTTCCTTCTGTAGAGGGCCCACATTTTTCCTGGTCTTTCTTCTATCACAAACATATCTAGAGAAGCTTTCCTTGTTGCCCTTGACATCCCTGGCCTGACTTAATTCTTTCAGGGCTTTAGCTTTCCTAACCTGATCCCTGGCTGCTCAGACAATCCCTCTGTATTCCTCCCAGGCTACCCATCCTTGCTTCCACCTGCTGTAGGCTTCCTTTTTGTGTTTGAGTTTGTCCAGGAGTTCTTTGTTCATCCATAGAGGCCGCCTAGTGTTTTTACCTGACTTCCTCCTTGCTAGGATGCATCACTCCTCAGCTTGGAGGAGATAATTCTTGAATATTAACCACCTTTCTCAGGCTTCTCTTCCCTCCAGGGCTACATCCCATGGCCCTCTATCAAGCAGATCCCTGAATAGGCCAAAATCTGCTCTGCTGAAGTCCAGGGTATTGAGCTTGCTGTGCACCCCAATCATCAGCCTGAGGATCTCAAACTCCACCACTTCATGGTTACTGCAGCCCAGGCTGCCCTGGAGCTTCACATTCCCCACCAGATCCTACCTGGTGGTAAGAACAAGGTCCAGCATAGAACCTTTCCTTGTTGGCTCCTCTATGACTTGTAGGAGTTACCACCAATGCATTCCAGGGATCTCCTGGATTGCTTATGCTCTGTTGTGTTGTCCTTCCAACAGATATCGGGGAGATGAAGTCCCCCATGAACACCAGCACTTCTGAATGTGAGAATGCCCAGAGAGGACCTCATGTGCTCCCTGGCCTGGCAGCTGTAGCAGACCCCACTACAATGTCACCTCTCCCTGCTCTCCCTTTAATCCTGACCCACAGGCTCTCAGTTGGCTCCTCTGTCCCTCCAGACTTTGCTCCATGCACTCCAGCTGGTCACTGACATAGAGGGTAACACCTCCCCTCATCTCTCCTGCCTGTCCTTCCTAAAGAGCTGTGTCCTTCCATTCCAACACTCCAGTCACAGGAGCCATCCCAGGACATAAATCACAGCCCTGCAGGCATGCACATATCTCTGATTCCTCTTGTTTATCCCCCGTGCTGTGTGTGCTTGCACAGGGGCAGTGAAGTCAGGTCCCCAATGCAGCTCACTGGCTGGAGTTATGCTGGAAGTTGTTTATTTAACCTGTCAGAACACAACCCTTTAAAGAGATGGAAAGAAGCCTCTCCTACTTTATCAGTTAGAGAGTTCAGCTCTTATGAATAATTGATGCTGTATGTAATTTCAAACACTGAAAATAAAAACATTAAATGCCCGCCTGATACGTTAGACCAATGACCCAACACAGTGATATGGGCTGTCACAGCCCACTACTGGGAATCAAAAACTGATCTTTTCCCACCCAAGCAGTTTGATCAAGATTTTTTTTTTTTAATTTTTACATCTATTCTTTCAGATTAATGTCCTATGTTAAAACAACAAAGTGAAGATGTTGATGAGTTTTTCTATCTTAAATGTGCATCCTGTTACTTAGCATGTTTGCCCCTAGAAATTCATCCTCATTATTGCTTGTGACCAGTATACTTGATCATTATCTCATTAAAAGTAATCAGCGATCTAGATGAGAGGAAAAAAATATATACATAATTTACAGCAATATTTCAAATCTGCTGTTATACCAGAGAGTAAAGAAGTTAATTTGTGTCAGAATTTGTCTAGGTACAAGCCGAAGATGTGTACCTGTGTGGAAATCCTGGCTTGGGAGTACTTGCTGCCCTCAATCCCAGATTACTCAGGATATATGATAAAAAGTAGTAGTGTGGATGAGAAAAGAATTCTACTCACCACAGACAATACCTTTTGAAAGCAAAACTGAGCCTAAAAATACCAATGGAATAAATGTAGGAGGGAGATCAGCCTTCCTAGGCCATGCCCTGGGCTACAAAGACTCAATACTTCCCAGAGAGCCGAGAGCCAAGACCTGCAGCCCTGCTTCAGCTGGTCACCACCCATACATTCTGTTTTGTACAATTTACTGAACTGCCTATTTCTGCCTTAGCAGAGTGGTTTGGGGTTTTTTAGTTTGTTAGGTTGGGTTTTTTTAAACATGATCACTTCACGCAACATCACTTGCAGTAACATCCTTCTTTGCTAATTTATTACCATCTCCAAGGGATATTCTGCTATAGCCAGAGCATACTTTACAATTGCTACCAAAAATCTGACATAAAATGTCAGTAATGCTTACCTTTGTACCATCTCTAAATGGCTTCTTTTCACTTGAAATTTCACAAGCTATTTTGAGAATATTGTGGTTATTTGCTTTTTAACACTGCTGCATAGGCATTTAGATCCATTTCATGTTCTTTCCTGCTTTCTAATTTTGCTGCCTGGAACTGCCATAACGTAATGTATGCATGTTCCCTATCAGAACAGGAGAAAAACTGGTCATTCTGCCAAAGCTCTACTAGCAATGCCCAAATCAGCTGCGATCCTGTAAAGGATCAAATTGACATAATTGCTTTAGGTTCACCATCTCATAAAATAAAAAAAACTGTACCTGTCCTTGAACCAATATTTCTGTCAAACTGAAAACTAGAGCACTGAAGATTTTACGTGAATGACCAGTTCTCCTGATTTCCTTCCCTTAACCATTAGATAACAGTGCTTTAGGTCCTTTTGCGGGGGGGGGGAGGGGTTGGTTTGTTTGATTGGTTTATTTTTCACAAAAATTTGGCCTATGTCTTTTGTCTCTTCACAGTACCTTCAAGATATATTTATTTCAAATGAATAACATTGCAATCTCACGGGTGGAAGTGGGCTGGGGAAGATGTCAGTATTCTTCTCTGAGGGAGTGCATCTTTGTGTAAAGTTATAATTATCTCATCTATTTCATATCATTTGACAATGGTGAACATAACTGCTTTCTCCCATACACATTCATACTACCCATGTTTAATCTAAAGCCTCAAACCTTTTAAGACTCAGGCTTTCCTTCTATTTTTCATGGTTTTGTCACTTTGCTATTAGGTTATTACAACAAATCCTACATGGGCAAACAGCATTAAAATTTTCCGAAGCAAAGATTTTATAGAGAGACTCTGCTTGGTTCCTAGGACTACCTTGGCAGAAATGTGTGGTTCAAAATACCTTGATGAAGAAGTATATGAATATGTATAATCTGCAATCTGCATTGCCTGCTTATTCACTTCCTGGTGAAATGTAAGATTTTGGACTTGATGCATATTTTAAAGTTTGCATATTTTAAGAACGTTACGTACTTAAAGGGAGTTTCTTTTGCATTCATGATAATTCATTCTCAGCTATTCAGATCTAAAATAGACAATTTTGTTCGCTTTCAGATTATGAGGCAAAGCACATTTTCCACACTTGGTTTTAGAGACATGCTGAGAGAAGTACCTCATTAGAAAGCACAGTGACTATAAAGGAAAAAAGAATTTTAAAGCCCAAACCTCAAGTGTTACTGCTTGAATATAATGAGAAGAATGGAATTGAGGCTGTTACAGAAAAAAAAAAATTGAAAAAGAAGCCTAACCAAACAAAATAAATATAAGCATCTAACTAGAAAAGTCATGACCAAAAAGAGAAGCTCTTAAGGAATATTCTGTCCTCAGTCCTATCACATAAAGGAAGCTTGCAGGTGACACTGATGGCAGGATAGTTCTTCCTTGACTCCAGCATGCTGACTAATGAAACATCTAACACTCCACAGGCAGAGCCTATCACCCATTTCCTAGTCAGTTGTTCCACTGGTTAAACAACAAGTAACATAATTCCCACATTAGACAAACTGTCCAATGTCTGGCAGCCAACAAAACCAGTTAGTGAAACGACAAAATGAACAAGTCCCAGTGTCCTTCCACCAGCTAGGAACACATCTACTGAAGTCACTTAACTTGGTGGCTGACACCTTCCCTAAGCTGAGATCCCACAGGTCTGAGTGTGGCTTCTGAGAACAGGTTTGGGATATTTCTGGGTTTTATTTTTCTGGTTCTAGTTAATGCCTGTACTCTTAGGCTGCAGACCTGGGCAACACCAGCAACAAAAGCCTAGGCTACAAAAAACTAGCGTAGAGATCTGAGAGTTTGAGTCAAAGGTAGAAGAGAGAGAAGGGAAGAAAAAAGACAAAACCCAAAATATTTCACTGTTCCCTTCCCATATATGTGCAATGCTGAATTACTGCAAGCAGCTGTTGGGGATTACAGTGAAGCTGTTGGCCACAGCACCCTTCATGATTTGGCCTTTACAGTTCTCAGGGGCAAGTGAATGAAGCACGGCTGGTGCTGGCAGCTGCACTCACTTCAACACAGGCCTTGGAGACCCTGGCAATACCTGCTCTCGTCCACTCTTGTGAACACGTAGGACAACATGAGTCCAAGGAGAAGGTGACATACAGATTCAACTTGAATAATACAAGCATCTACCTCCCTTTCCAACAATCAAGACCACTATCCACATCCACAAGACCACTGATGATGCCCTAACTATAGACCCCAGGTGTGATTCAGGCTGACCTTCATGAATGTCTGTATGAGCCATGGAAGGGCATAGAGAAATCCACCAAAGAATGCCTGGTGACAGTGATACCTAAGTGACTCCACAAATCTTCACAGGCTTTATCTTGAGGTAGCTGCATGCTGGCCTGTTGACATTGCTTCAGCAGCAATGCAATCAGGTGCTGCTGAAGACGTGAGATCTGATCTGCCAGAGCAACTGAAGGACTGCAAATAACAACAAAAATCCATCATCAAGGAGCTACTGTGACTTACAATAAAATAAATTATTGTTCTCTCTGTTGATAAAGAACAACACAAAGGCACCACATCGACATATCATCCTGTCAACAATGAACTGAGGATCTTATAAATGGCACCTCCAAAACTGAACAGCTGGCTGTTGTTTCCCCCTGAACTGGGCAGGTAAAGAATAGTGGCAACTGGGGAGAACTACTTTCCAAGTCACCAGGCAGGACATAGACCCATTGCCTTGTGATGGCAACGACTGAACAAATGGCAAACACAGCACGGACCTCATCTCCATGATCACACCACCCTGATCCTGAGACTCCCCCTCGAATGGCTAGGCCTCAGTTTTCAAACATGGTACCCCATTGTCACTCTCTCTCTTCTCACAAATGTAGGCATGCAGAACATGTTGCAACTCACAGCACAATATGCTGCACAGCCCAGTTTCTGTCCTGTACTCAGTTGTGATACAGCTGTGCTGGCATTTGTATGACAATGATCAAACAAAGACCCAAGCTGCTGCATGTGACTGTCCCAATGCCAAGAGGCAAACAGCAACTAATATAGTGCATATATGGTATAATGCCTTTGTTTAGCATCATTTTCCAGGTGTACACTCATATCAAACTGTTTTCCTCTTCCACAGTAAGAATTCAGAACATCCCCAGAATGTCCCAGGACTACACCCCAGACTACAGAGAATGAATAGAGAGATCAGTTGCCTAACTTGGTGTGGAGATTTTTGTGCCCCAAACATAAAATTTGTGTATAATGATGCCAAATATTGCCAGTTGAGCCCCTTTATGTATCTTGTCTTTATTCTTAAATGGCTTATTACATGTGCCCCAATTATAGACTCTTTGAGACCAAATAACTCATTTTTTTAAGAGAATGGAGAGGCCAAAGAGATCCCACAGCTGAACAGGCCTTATGGACAGATATGACATGTTTTTTCTGTCCTAAATGAATCGACTCTTGTAAGTGAGCTGAGGAGTGGCAAAGGAAGCTGCAGACACCAATTTATTTCACTACTTTCTGCTGTGTTAATGTGAAACAGAGAGTACCGGCAGCATCTGAACAACATTCCCTGAGAAAAGGGGGGGTCAAAGTACAGATACAAAGATCTACCTTTTATAATTTCTTTTCTTGATACTGCAGTAGCATTACAAGCACTCTAGAATGTCAAACTAAATCCCATTATGTCTTTCAGCTCCATTACTTGTGGATCACATTCAGAAATGTCTAGTAATGGCAAACAGTGGATTTTTCAGCACTTCTCCATTTTGCTCAATAGTTTGGGCAGCACTTGAAAAGTTGCATCTGTTGTAAGTAAACTTCGGCATCACAGTCACTTTCACACCCATTTTGTTCTTTCCCTGGCTAGGGATGCTTAAGAACATTGTCCTGACTTCCTTCAGTATCTGTGAGATTCCTACCAGGGGCCAACTTTCCATGACTCTTGATAGCAAAACTCTCCAACAGGCTGATTAGTCATCAGGCAATGAAATAATTCTTGGCATAAAATAATGGTCTTCCACCAGAGGGCTTTAAAAAAAAACCAAACAAAAAACAAACCAAAACCAACCAAAACCTACTATGCTTCCATTTTGAATTCCATAGCAAAATTACATGCGATAATGACACCATTACCTGAAATACAGCTAAAACCAACCATAGCAAATGTCATGGGTCATGACCCAAAGACCCCTTCCCTCTAGACCCATCCAAGAAGTCCAACACACACATTTTCACATTGTCTATTTACACTTACATACCTGGGAAGATGATCCAAGATTTGGGTACTGAACAGGAATATACAGAGCCAGAATAAAGGCAGACTAGCAGATGCAGATCTGGAATCTTGCTCAGACTCTCTGCTTTGGGAAATGGCAGAAATGCTTTAATCTGTGTCTGACAAAGTGCTACTTGTCCTGACAGTCTTCCCCCAGCCTACACTGCCTTTCAAGAAATTCTATTTCTTTTAGAGCAGGTAAACAGAAAATGTCCAGACTGCATTAAAAAGGGAAAACAAAAAACTAAGGGATGAGCCTGCCTGCCTGGGTACATGGCAGACTAGCAACCCACACCTCTGAAAAAAAAAATGCCCTACTTTCCAGGCTATGCCATATTCCAAGGGCAAGCACTAAAAATTCTCCTCTTGAAGCCAAGACAATGTGCAAACAAGCATGCTAAAAATCAGACTGGCCTAGTGATTCGGATATTCAAGTGTCCACAAAAATAGGCTAGAGTTTCTTCTTTAATTTACTGGAACAAGCATGCTTTGCATTAAACCCTCAGCAGAAAAAAACCCAATCCATTTTTGTAAACTAAATTGGAATTTTCTAACATTTTTGTCTTGCTTTCTCAAAAAAAGAAAAACAAAACAAAACTCACACAGACTGCTTTAGGAAGTTTCTGAAATTAAAGGACACTCAATTCATAAACCAGGATAAATATCACTTTTCACTTACATTCTCAGCATTCACATTAGGTTACTACAAGAGAAGATGAGGAGTTGAAAATTATTTTGGGCAAGAAAAAAAAAATTAATTCTACTTTTTGTCCTCATAGTAGATTTTTTAAAAACCCCATAAAGTTACAAAAAGGACAACTTTTTTTTTCTTTTAAAGACAGTGATTTAAGACTAAAAATTTATTCACCTTTTATAGGCTGAGTCGATACATGACCTTTATGTTAAGCGCGACCCGAAGAGCACATGGTTTAATCCAGGATTCTGTAATAGTCATATGGCAGGAGCCCACGTAAACACAACAAGTGCCTCTTGTATAAACAATTTGGTAAATGACAGTATGAGTTAGGAATATCAAGGAATGCAATCTCTTCGGTGTCCAGACCGTTCTGCATTTCCGTCCTGTAAGGCTGAGCTGGTGCCGCTCTGCTCGGGTTGAGAAGCACTGGCTGTTGGGGATGCAGCTCTCCAAGGCCATCCCCCAGCACGTCGCACTCCCTACAAAGGCTGATCCCATTTGGGGCAGCTGCTGGCCAGGCAAACAGCTTTGCCTTTTCCTGCTCCCTGAGGCTCATGCAGAACTTCCATCTGCAGTGTGCCCTGTGGCTCTGCCCCGCACTCCCCAGAGGGTTCATGCCCTTTTGGGGACATGCTCTCCTTTCCACTAGAGCACAAAGCTATGGTTACCAACAACCTTACCTACACTCTTCTGTGGGAAAACCAGGAAAAAGTCAAGCTGGCCCAGATATAATCCACGTAGGACAATGGCAAAATTCTCCAAAGCTTTCTCAGGTTTATCACACTTTGAAGGGCAATCTTCGTAGCCTAACCAAACCATGTAAGTCTCCTCTGTTTACAAGGGCTTTGCTGACTGCTCACATATTCCTGCACTTTTCAGTCAAAGATAAACCCATTATTTTCTATACTTGGCCAGAAAAAAACGATGCATCAGATAAAAATTTCCTAAATTCTAGCATAAGCTGGGCCCTGGCCTCTAAGATATAGAAGTTTTTTCAAGTATTGTAGGCAAACAGTGCTACATGAGCCCTTCACACACATACATACTGATACTGCTGCAAGCTGGGAATGGCAAATACTCCATTTCACCAAGTTACAGGCACCAGTGCAAAGTACTCAAAGGTGCACAGCAAGTCTGTGACACACATGAAGGTTTAACCTAATTTGTCTTAACTCTCAGAGCCCTATTTTTAATTTGTGAACAATTCTTCTTCCTTAAAGGATATTTATCAAGGGATGAGATTAGAATAGACCAAACCTTAGCCTTCAGCCCAAATTCCTTTGTCTTCCAGATTTCATCCAGACCCACGGGGTATTAAAAATTTTTCCCACAGTTTTTAAGTATCTCTTATGACTGGTAGGATATGGGACGTTACACTCAGTTGCTATACTGCACCATATATGATCATTTTAAGATGTTTTTATCACTAATTTGATGTACTACAAGAGTACATCAGGCCAATCTATTAAAACCAGACATGTATGTATTTTCTAAAGCATATAGATTCATAGCACTGTAGGTGTTCCTGTATCATGACCTTAAAATTTCTGGAAGTATTATAGATGAACACTACCCAGTTTTACAGACATGCCAATAATTCTGATTAACATGCCTCTTTCATTTGTTTCACACCTCCAGTGCAAAATTCTGCTTTTTGCTTTTAAAACAAAAAGTTACTTAGAAATCAAGCCACTTCCATAAAATATGTAGGATCTGAACAATAGAAAACAGCAGTCAAAAGAAAGCATTATATATTATCTTAGATATCAAAACTACTGATCACCAAAAACACTTTTTAAAACTGAGAACTATTACTAAACTTTCTTTTGATAAAAAGAGAAAAAAAAATGATAGTTTTGCATCCAGTGCCAAGTTCCACCTCACATTCTCACTGGAATTTATGTAACTTTTCAACTACAGACTACAAAACTTCAATCTCTTTTCCACTCCCTTAGGCACAATCAGTTATATGCATCTGATCCTCACTCTAGGAACACAGAACCCCATGTCAAACAATAGCTACACCAGGAGAAGTTGCTCTTAGAAAAAATTGCAACTGTTCAATCTCTAATACACAATTTGTGCAAGAAAAGCATGAGGCTAGTTTTCAGGCGGAAAAAATTCTACCTAAAATGTACTGCATTAAAAGCTCTTGCTAAGACGAAAGCTAAATTCATCCCTTCATCTAAAAAAATAGAAAAAAACAAAGGTAGCTCTACAGCCCTATACACTGAATGCAGAACACAAGTTAAACAATGTCAGTTCTTAGCCAGAAGTAAATACAAAGTAGGGTTTCTGGAATAAATGCATACATCGTATTGGCTCTGCCCTTACATTTTTAAATGCACGTGCTTATATTCTGACCTTTGTACATTTTCCAAATGAAAACAAAACAAAAACATCTAAGTAATACTTTTCAGCAATAACCAGGCTCCTGTTACTTTCCAAGTGTCAGCCACAGTCAGGTAACTGCTCCAAGTGTCACAGCAATTATGTTTCTATTCTTGATATTTAGGAAGAAAGAGTGCTGTTCCACAGAACCTGGTCTGCCAATTTTAAATTGGTTTCAGCACAAGCCATTCAAACACTGGAAACAAGCAAGGGCAATTTCATTTTGCAAGTGATACACAAACTCCTTAACAAAAGAAAAAACTGGACTTGGTCTACAATTTTCAACTGAATTTAACAATGAGAAAAGCCTCAAAGGAAAGAAGCTTCTAGTAATTTGTGAAAAACAGAAGCTGATACCACACTAGTTCCTATCATGAAGGACAGGTCACATAGATTCAGTCTTGGTCTGCCAGCTGATCAGTACTAGACATGCTCAACATCAGTATTAGATGGCTCTGAACCAGACACTCAGGTGCTTCCTCCACCTGAACACTGCAGTGCACCTTTGGAATCCACTTCTTCCTGAATCAGACTCGGTGCTGCAAGGGTACAGCACACACTCCATGCCATAGACCCACTGCCCCTTTCAAGCCATCAAGCTGCATTGGTTTGTTGTCAGCTGAACTGAACCCATACCAATCAACCAGAGTGCTGGAATAAATTCACACTAGGATTTAAAGAAACAAAGAGGCATGTGCCAGTTTGTATGTTCAAAGCTGCATAGTCAGTTTTATTAGTTCTTCACAAGCAACTGTGTAATAACTTCAGCAAATTAAACATCAAAACTTCAAAAAAGAAAAGAAATTCACTGAAAAGGACATTGCAATAGATGGCAAAGGTGAGACATCAGATTGCAATGTACTGACCACAACCACAAATGATAACTGCTTTCTCAGGAGCTAAACACATCTTAGCAAGCACAGAAAACTCTAGGCTCATAAAAAGAACAAAAATAATTTTGCTTAAAGGTTGAATTTCCCCATGGCAGTGGAATGACGCCCTGCTTGTGCCCATGCCAGTGGGGCCCTCTAGCAGTACCTTCTGGGACAGATCCCTCCTGAGGGGTGGGACCACAGGCCAGCTTCCCGAAAAGGGACCTTGGGTCTGTTACCTCCAAGCTACAAGAGGCAATAAATCATCTACTTTATTAGGGAGAAGCACTAATATTCTCCTTAACCTGTAGGATTTAAGGACATCTTTCTGAAGCTCATTTACATGTTTAGTTTTGATTCTGCCAAGGATCCAGATGCTATAGTGGCAGAATTCTTCCAGAGTTAGACACAAAAACATTTTTCTAACAGGAAAAAGCATATTTCAGTAAGCCCCAATGAGGTACAGGCTGACACCAAGACTACAATGATCTGGATCCAAGAGTACTTGTCTCCTGTTCTGAAAGGCCTATACACGCACCTGACATCAGCTCAGTCCCAGATGGTCTTATGTTACCTGGTGTTACAGCCATGAAGACAGTGAGGGTCATGCTAGAATGGTAACTATCAATCTGACTCCTTTTGACTGAGAAGGGTGATCACACACATTTCTGTGATTTATCTCCCATTATGGTAAAACAGAACTGCAAATAATACTTTATCTCAAAACAAGGGAAATGAATCTTAGCCCATGGTTGAGCTTCTGGATAAGGAGCGGGTCAAGAAACCTTCTTAATTTGACATACTGTAAAAAAAAAAAAAAAAAAAAAAAAAAAAAAAAAAAAAAAAAAAAAATTGAAGGAAAAGAAGGAAAACACTTGATACCCTCTTAACAGCAACAAAAGGTGAAAAACAGGAATTGTTCTTACTGCCTTTTACTGTCTCCTACTATCATTTGATTCTTTTTGTTGTTTGTCATTTTTTTGGGTTTTGTTTTTTTATTCCAGTGCATGAGAAAGATCTTTCAGTCAAAAAAAGGTTGAGACGGAAGAAGTAGGTTGCAACTCATTGCTGTACTTTTGTGCTCCACATAACCTTCCCAGGATAACTCTCTTTCATGGAAGTGGATCAATGACATCCAATTTTGGCAGTAGCAAGAAACTCAGGTTGTTTTAGCAGTATTTACAGAAATTCTTGTTAAGAAACTCCTTGAATTTCCAAAAACAAAGTCAGAGAAGAGGAAAAACATCTACATATTTGCTTGGAAAGCCTAACTTTCTCTCACAAGCTCAAACTGTTCTTTGATTAGACTTCCCAAGATCCCAAGACTTCCCAGTCTCCCTATACCTCCCAAACCTTGCATCTGTGTTTAAAGAAATAATTTGAAGGATGGGCTTGAAGAAAGTATGACATTGTTCCTCTTCTTTTTGCAATTTTTTTGGGGCCATAATCTGAAATAATTACAGATGAGCCACATTCATATGACAATATATTCCAGATAGACAGCAAACTAGGGTGCACTTAAATCAGTGACTCCATTTCATCCCTGATACTAAGAAGGCAAAGCCTTCTTAGAACAAATTACTTCTTTTTGCAAGGTGGATAATGGAAATGAATCTACATCTACTCCCACCTCAACTGCCAGCAGCAGCTACATTCCAATAGAAGGGGAAAACTACCAGCTTAGCAAGGGAGACATGCAGAAAAATACTGCAGATAAATTTTTTAACAAGAATTGAAGTTAGTAGTATCTAAGAATATACAACCATCTACCTTCTTTTAAACCATTTTTTTATACCTGCATTAGGCATTAAACAGTATTTCCTGTAGGCTGAAGCAACAGGAAGGAAGGCAGGCTGTGAACTTTGTATTTAAATTGCCTCACAGATGCTTAAATATTGTAGTGGTGAAGGCTAGATCAAACTTTCTCATGTTTAGACTACCTATTAAAAACCAGTAGAGAGAGAGAAATTATCAGCTCAAAGATGGCTTTTAGAGAAAGATGCCTGAATGTTATGCAAATGTACTGAACAAAATGGCTGGAAAGAAAAAGCACTATGTATTCAAAACTGGAAAATAAAAATCCCCAAAATAGAACTAAAGATAAAATGATGACTGGGTCTAGTACTAAATAGACTCATGATGAAACAGATCAATAAAGCTACCGGGTCCTAACTTCTCAATTTCAGTAGAAATTAGGCATAACTGGGGACAAAAATTAAACCTCTCCCTCTAATGTTTAATATCATCAATTATTAAGAATACACAATTTTCAAAACTCATTCATGATGAAAAAATGGGTTTCCTACAATAGTAGAAAACATTACGTTTGAAGCCTGAATAAAATTTTAATATATGTCTATAGCACATATTCTAATTGTTTCTGACTGCAAATGTGATGAGTATCACAAACATTGTTTTGGAAGAGAACAAGAGATCTCAGGACAATTCCAGCCCTCTAGTAGACAAAGTTTTTGTCATATTACCCATTGTTAATACAGGAGGAATACTTAAACATATTTACCAGCTTTTAGACATTCATTTCCAAGATGTTAAATAGCAAATTTCTTGATCAACACGTATTTCAAGGACTTGTGGTATTAGTCTGTATTTTTTATCAAAGGCAATTACTGGCCCAAAGATGGAGTTCTTCAGCATGAATGAAAAGTGTGACAGCTTCAGAGAGAGGATCTAAAAGGGAACAATTTTGGTGGTATAAATAATGGGAAAGAAATTAGAAGGACCAGATCAGTGCAGTAACAAATACATATTCATATGCGAGGTCATCCAAAAAAAGGCCATAGCAAAGCTGTCATGGACAGCTCGAGTTCAAGTTAACCCATATCCTGCAACACTTACAAATGCCTTATAATTGACGGCAATGAATTTTGGTTTTCACACTAGCATTACAAACTATCATTAAAATCAAAATGGGAAAACACACCAAGCCTTTCAGGTTGTGTTCTTGGGCAGGCAAGTCTGAATGCTTATGCTTGGTTCCACCTTGTATTCATCCCAACACTGAGAATTCAGTACATCTTTTATTTATAGTCTACACTGAGGCTTTGCAAGGAATGCTTTCTTTCCAGTGTTGGGCAAGGATTTCTTTTCTTCCTGTCTGGTATGCTTTACAACGGACATGTCTGCTAAAAAGTTAAAATACGAAAACACTACTACTATTTATAAAAACATGTTTGACATCTGCGTCACAGGGATTCAGAAGGGATCGATGCTGTTTTAAAAATCTTTATATGAGCAGGATGGTATCTGGAACGACTGAGAAGGAAAGATCACGTTACTTCTCCTATCAAAATCTATTTTACACAGCAATTTTCTAGACCCTCCATTAAGGAAGCCTTCATAATATTTACTAATTGTCCCTTTTAGCCCAGCTTCACAAAAACCACTTCAGTCATATAACTGGAACAGTATGTGTAAGAAAGCTATTCTCATTATCAGCCTTTACCCGCTCAAGCTCTCAGCTTCAAATTCTTGCTCTGATGATTTTTTTCTTAATCTCATTAAGCAGAGTAATTTAAGAGTCAAACACATAAGTGAAAAACTCTTTCTGTTGTTACAGCATGCTTTTTACCACTCAACCTTCCATTATCCAGAGTGTTATAGCACAATAAAGCAAGGGTGACTAAATTAAAATTTGGATTTTTTTTTGTTCTATTCTTTATAATTTTGAATTACTTTTATGATTTTATCTGTGGTCCACAAACTACTTTTCTGAGCAGCAATGCTAAAAGGATGCCATTTATGGAAAGGATGGCAAACTGCCACATGGCTGTTGTACAGTTCATTTGGAGGATACCTTGTACCTACAATCTGCATTTTACTCCTATGCACTTCAGGCACCCTTGCCTGTCTCCATCCCCCTTCATTTCAGACCTCACATGTTTTTGTGTGATGTGGTATCATTTGAAATGCTGAATGAGGCACTGGACATTTGATTAACATCATCTTTGTGATGTAACCCCAAAACTGTATGTCTTCTGGGTTACTTGCTGCATCGATTTAAAACTGTATTCGTGTATTACGCTGCCTAGAAACTGCAAATAGAAATTCTGTGTGAGTACTCCTGCTATTTTTATCACCAAGTGCACAAAAACTTGAAACGGAGCTCCTCAAAATTTTTAATGAAAAACCAAATTGACAAACATGATGTTTTTCTACAAGGAAAATGTAATAACACCAGTCAATTAGAAAAGTTAAAAAAAGAAGAGAAAACAAAGCACACTCAAAGCCAAATTTCACCCACTTTGACGAAGTCTTGTTTAGTACTATGTGTGAAAACTGATCTACAGATCAAAAAATGTATCCAGTAAAGAAAAAAAATAAATAAAACCCCAAGTTTGTAATTACTTGTCATGATCAAAACATCCTGTTCAGTTCCATGCAGTAAATGGGTTATCGTTCCTACACAGTACATTACAGGGTTAGCCTAAAAGGGTTCCCTGAAAGGATAAGAGGTTTCAGTATAAAACCTGTATATAAAGCTATCTAGACTTACCTGTATCATCATCCAATGTCCCAAAGAAAAGGAAAAAAATGTGTATTTCCCTTAGAGTTCTCATAAGACTACTTTGAAACAATACCATAATTGATGGATGTTTATGGTAATACCTACTTATAAACAAGCTTATTTCTTTTACAGGTTTATCTAGCATGTAGTAGTTCATGTATACATGGACTTCATCTTTTGTGCACTCATAAAACAACCTACAATATCAGACTGTGTGATAAATGTATCATCCCTAGTAAAATCACCTCTTCTTCTAATTTAAGTATGTCAAGACCTATTCCAGCAGCAGAGAACACTGAGCCTTTTTTAATGGCTCTTTTTCTCAAACTCTTTTCCCTCCTTCATTCACTTTTATAAAAATCTCTCACCTTTTTAAAGCACAGAACTTCTGTATAATTACACTTGCTCGAAGCTCATAACAGGAGCTCAAACCTGGGGTGGGAATAGTTTCACTGCAGCTTGACTTTAAGGCATTTCCATTAAAATAACAGTTGGTGAAATAACCACTGTGACTTGTATTAAGAATTAAAAGAAGGAACGTTTCACCATGTTTATTATGTACTGTTCAATATTTCATTTCTCCATCAGCACCCTCTTAGCTGCCTATGAAGATGGCAGCTGTACCCACACGCCTGTTGACTTTCTTGATGATGACCACTACTGTTATTTTGAAACAGAAATTGTCTGAAAACAATCTGGATTCTCCATAAAAACCTTGAGTTGAAACTTTCATTAAAATACAAGCATTACGAAGCTCCAGACATGGTAATATGGGAGATGACCATGTCAAAACATTTAAAAGATCTCTCAACATCAGATGACCAAGTTCACATCCATACAATGCATTGACCGCTGGTTTTAGTTAAGTTCACATATATGCTCTTCTGAAATATATTTATAAGCCAAATTTCAACAGAAAATTCAGGACATAAATCTGGGAGACCAGGGCTGTATCTGGGTAGAAAAACAAGGTCAGAGAATTTAATCTGCTCTCTCTCCCTCACATGTGCTGTCTATTCTTTTATCTTTCTCCCCTTACTTCAGTTCTGTATCTCCTCCTTCCTCTTGTTTTTACCTTTGTATTTCCCTTACCACACACAGATTCCTTTTCTACCTCTATGTCCTGCCTTCCACCTTGCCTTCTTGTTTCTTTCATCACTGTCCCAACAAAGGAAATTTCCCAATCTAGAGGTCATCTTTGAAAACAAGAAGCGCAGCAGCAGCCTGTACCTTGATTAATCTGTACCTTGTGACCTAAATGTGTGATTTCCAAACCATATGTTCCAGATTTACAGGAGCAGCTAAGGCCAATAAGTCTGCAGAGATTTGATTGTTAAGGTAGATTTCACACAGACTGAGGGAACTGGACAGAGCTAGAGAACATAATGCAATACTTTTGCATAACAGACTTGGGATAAACCATGGGACATACACGTATTAAACCAAGCTTAACTTCCTGACAGATGCACGAAGCACCTCTGTGCAAGTTACAAACACTAGGTCATTATGCTGTAGGAGTACATTCTAAAAACACACACTCTCCTAGTGTCCAGAAATGAATCTTTATTCTGTTCACCAAGCAGGGAAATAAATTGTTTTTTCCATTCACTTAAATGCATAAACAGGAGTAAACACAGGGAACAAAAAATACAAGGTTTCTTTGGGAAACTGAAATGAAGTCAGCAAGTGAAACAATACTCCTAGAGAGTTCCTGAGTAAAAAGTTTTCCTTTGAAACAGACATGATATAAGCAAGAAACCAAGTGTTGCTGTGCAAATGTTAATGACACTGCTTACAGGTTATAACTCCTAATGCAATCACTACAAACCCATGCCAGCAAAATTTTATGTTTTCCTATAGGTACTGAATAATGCTGTTCTCCTTTTCCAAGCTGAACAGACATTCAAAATCACCTCTACATTGTTTCCTTAGAGAAAAAGAAGCTGAAGACAAATTCAAATATTTTTGGTATAGTTCTACTACTTTTCTGTCCATAGGTCTTTGGAATTTTGTCCTGCTTCTCTTCAATACACAATCTTTAACAAAATATTAGTCAGCAGAGACACCTCCACTCATGCACGCCTAATTTTGAGCAGGGATGCATAAATACTTTTGAGTGGAGGCTGCTATAATTTCAACTAAATTATTAATATAAACATACTTATTTTTTAAAAAAATGGTTGTCATCAAAAGTATTCCTTTCATCTATAATCACAAGTAGATGCATGTCTGAGAGGGAACCACACTCCTTACTACAAAGGCTATTAAATGGTACATATTACAAGTTCACATTTCTAATTGCTTATAATTTTGTCAAACTAAGTTTTTTGATGGCAAATCTCTCACCTTGACTAAAACACCTGTGTCAGATTAACAAATTTCAAAAAACCACAAACAACTGCCAACTTGCTTGGGTTTACTTTCTAAAATAACTGTTAGCAGAAAAAAATATTTTAGCTTGCTTCTGTCAAAAATACTGGAAACCATTATTTCAAAAATCTGCATTATTCTGAAGACTTACAGCAAGGATAGAAAACTTTGTGTTTTTGTGACTGTGTACACTAGTAGAAAAGAGCAGCCAGTAGCCAACCCCTGACCAAGGCCTACTGGACGAGCAAGGCACCCAATTCATGCAGCTGGAATTCTTTTCCTTCCCAGAATCCATCTTCTTCCTGAACACCCACCCTGAACAGTTATTTACTCTTCACACACGTTATTCTCTGAATGACAGCAGACATAGTCTAGAAAATTGCAAGGAGATATGGCCCAAAGCCTTGCCAAGGAGTGCTCCAACCATGCCATGCTCACAATGGTCTGCGACTGGAAACTTCTCTTCTAAATTGCATCCACAGTAAGGCTGCTCCAGCCTGGGTCCAGTTGGGTTTGTCCTTATAATCATACAAATAATGTTTTATTTCTTTCTGTATTTCAAAAGAGTGACTGTAGAAATGATTAAAACTTCATTTCTAAGGTTGACTAAGTACATATCAGATGGTAGTGCTTTCAGCCATTACCCCTCATACCCCAGATTTTAGTTTGAATATACACATTTATAAGAAATTCACATGCTTTTCTATATGGCCCCTGATTTAATGATATCCTACTAGGAACCATATGTATTTTTAAATTGCTCTCTTGCTCTCACTGACCCCTTCCACTGCTCTAATCTACCCGTTATCTACAAACAACAGACCTACAGGAAAGATACAAACTTATTAGTGCTTTCTGGTTTTCTTTAATTTCAGGAAGAAAACCATAAAAAAGCTTAACAGAACTGGTGAAGCATCATTTAACATCACAAAGCTGGCACAAATGTAGTTGTGTGCAAAGTTTTTTCTGATGCTCTCGTTTCTACAATTTACCTATTATTTCAAAATTTCTATGAACAGTACATCTGTAAAGCACTTCAGATCGAATAAATGAACTAAAGACATGCCTTTAAAATTGGTATTGTAATGTAGAATATGCATGTTTTACCTACACAGTGATCTCATGTTATTTAGGTGCAATCAGTGGGTTAAGCTGAGATATATACTTGCATTTTCTAGCTCAAGTTTTCAAAGAAGGAATTCAAAGCAACCAACACACCAACAGAAGCACACGGGGGAGGAAAAGGGACAGCTGTAGTATTTCCCTGTTAAAGTACACCACTATCTGAGAAAGACACCAAAACAAACAGAAGTAAAACAAAACAAAAGGAAAATAAAGTAAACAGAGACTATGTAGTGCCAAAATTATACATATAGCACTGCAAATTTTGAGTTTAAAGAACAGCAATGTTACCTCTAAAAACTCCTCTACTAATTCATATTAAGGCTAGATGATATACGAATTTTTAACTACAACAAATATTTTAAAACAGCCGTTACAAATTACACGGGTTATTACCACCAAAATAAGTTGCAAATCAACATGTAAGTGGTAACATCAAAAGAAAAACATAGTCACTGTAAAAAGAAAAAATAATTTACTGAACATTTTCAGATTTTGCAGACACAATAAATAATATAATAATAAATCTTAATATGTGCTTCAGACCTGTTAAAAGTTAGACAAATTTTCTATAATGGGGCTCATTTTTATGTATATGTCCTATTCAATTTAGTAATTGCTATTAGTATTAGTAGGAATTAGTTGTTGTAACTGATTAATGCTAATACACTCATGCAGGACAATGAAATAAATATTTTTAAAACAAACAAACAAATCAAATAGAAGACCTAAAAAACATTCCCAAGTTAAACTCTGAGTTCTGAAGGGGATAATCTAAATACTCTGAACATAAAGAATGTCATTTCCGAGGTCACCTTAACTCCAGGTGCCAATTCAAAACTATGACACCGATAGAACAAAGTTCTCCCTCCAGACAAGGTAACTGCTTTTACCTTTATGTGGTTTCTGCATCTGAGGTAATGGACACAGCAGAGATCTGAACAGAGTTTAATTCAAGGTTGACATATAACTCTTAATCCCGAGTACAGGGTTTTTTCCTTTTTAACACAGCTTATGCCTCATCTCATCATTTCTGAAACAGGATAATGCTCATGTACCTTCCAAAATACATTTCAAGGACAAAACTAATACTGGCAAAGAGTTCAACTGCAGTGCTTGTAGGTATTTAGAAGTATTTGGTGGGGAAAAAACAGGTTTGGAGCATTTAGAGTGAGAGCTCAACAATGCTCTGTTTGAATTAATTAAGGAACACTGTTAGTTTGACATTTCAAGTGTAATGCTTTACCAAAGAAAAGATATCACCACCAGGTCTGACCTCTTTCACAGGGGTTTTCATTTTACATTTGCTCATCAACTTTACAAATGTGTTGTCCTCTCCTAAGGATGCAAACAGGACAAATCGGCTATGCAGAAGCAGTTTAATCATTCATAAAGGCAAAAGAAAAAATTAAATTTAAAAAAATTGCCCCAAAGTTAAGTTCTTAAGAATTGCTACTTCTAGAAACAGAAAGTAAAAGCATAAAAGAAATATGCTTTTAAATTGGTATTTAAACCCGTTAAACAAATATTTGAATACAAGCCTTTATGCCTCCAGTTAATAACAAAAGGCTGAGTGGATGCATTGTTATGTTACCTTAGAAGAATATGTTCAGGGCAGACATAAAATTTGAATTTAAAATACACACTCCTGCACAATGCACACATACACAAGCACACTATTTGTAATCATTTACTATGAGTTACTTCTTATTAACCTTCTCATTGTTTCACAACTATTTTCATTTTTGTTTCTTTTAATTAATAATTATTTGAACTGACAGAAATTACAAATCATAATACAATTAAATGGTCAAAATATATTGAGCTTAAAAATATGGTATTTTAAAGGGTTTTTGTCAAACAGGTAAATCAGTTAGTCAAACTAAGAGATTCTAGCATGTCCCTTAATGAGGATATTGATAATAATGGCTTTCCCTCTTCACAATCACAACAAAAAGACTGTCAAAAGAACTTTGATTACAGGTATCTATTAGAAAAGCTTAGAAAGCTTCTTAAAGCACCCTGTAAAGTTACAGGTATGTAACACATAAATACTAATAAATAAAACTACATTTCTGCACTTCCCTCCACACAACATTCCAGTTCTCCATTTACCAATGAGATTGTTTGGTGTTATAATAATTAATGTTTGAAAAAACACATCTAGTGTTAATGAATTAAGATAATACTTTTTTTCTTCCATTATAACCATTCCATTTTTCTTCCACTATAACCATTTCAGCTTTCAAAGACAGCATATTTTCAAATTTCTACTAATGTCACATAATCAGCATTAGAGTTTAAAATTGCCACATAAATCTGCAGAATCTGATTGACAGATTCAATTTCTCCTTAAATACACGTGGGTATAGCTGCAAAGAACAGATGAAAAGAATGGCGACCGTCTTATGGGGTAACATGAAGCATTTTGAAAACTTACCCAGTTCTTAAACGCCTACCTGTTTATCCACATTTCCTGATAAAACGCACATAACACATCATTTTAGAAACTGCACTGATATTCAACAAGCAAACAACTGCCTTCTGTACTCTGCTAAGTAAATCTACCTCCAGCATGACTCGGAGGGATGACTGCTTTGATGATCTGATGAGATATGCTTCAACTTCAAGCTATCCTCAAAAAAAGGAAGAAGCTAAAGATGCTTGGACGCTTTCCTCTTCTCCATCTAACCGTAATGACTGACCCTTCAGTCAGCCTGCTCATGACACAAAGGCAAAGCACTAGCACCCTTCAGAGAGAGCTCCTACCCGTCCCATAACCCACACCAGCAGATAGATTGACACAGTCTCTAAATAAAGCCTGTCAGCCACACAAAGATAAGGTGTCATTAGCTGCGTGCAGATCGGTGTTACCTTCAAACACAAAGATACTGCATATGTTCTTTGCTGTCACAGCAACACTTGTTCCACAGGCCCTTCTAAATGCAGAAAATTTCACCCTGGCTTTCAGGAAGAAATTATGCTTTAAATTGTGCTCTACTTTCTAATACATTTAAGTACATCTACGTAAAATGCTTAAACAAGTGCACGAATACAGTAACATGTCCATGAGAGGTGGTTCTTAAGGTAGACATACCCCTGCACTAATTACAGAATGCAGATTTGCTCTCTTCTGCTCTTATAAAACGGAAACATATAGATCTTTGCTAGACTATTACAGGCTCATACGCTGCAAGCGATGCAGCTGGTGATACCTGTATGCCAAACACCCAGCACCGCCGAACAACAAGGGAAAGCCCGGGAGGTTAAAGTTTGCCGCGGGATACGGGAAACCTCCCGCGGGCTGCGCTGTTTGGCGTCAGCGCAGGCGGTCCTGCCCGCGGTGCCGCCGCTGCTGCCCGTGTCCGCGCACCGAGGCCAGCGCGCTCCCGCCGCCCCTGCGACCCCCAGCGCTCCTCACACGGCGAGCGGCCCGGGCCGGGACCCGCATCCCTCCGGCCGCGCACCTGAGCCCGGGCGGCTGCGGGAGCCCCCCCCCGCGCCCCCACCCCCAGGGCC
>VXAD01010125.1:677979-734393 GCA_013399195.1 Dicrurus megarhynchus | reverse complement strand
TGGCAGCCTCGGCGGCGGCGCCTCCTCCCCCCGCGCCGGGGGAACCTCGCGCACATGTGACCCGGGAAACCATGACAACCTCCCGCCGGGGACTGCGGCCGCCGCGCCCCGCCCGCCTCAACGCGGGAGCCGGCGGGGCCGGGCCGGGCAGGGCAGGGCAGGGCATCTCTGCCCCCGCACGGGCTACCCTGCCGGGGCACGGCCTCCCCGAGCACCGCGGCCCCCCGCCACCCCGGGGCTCCCGGGGACCCGAGCCTTGAGCGCCTTCTCCCTGCGGGGGCGTCCAGGCATCCGCGCTGGCGAGCAGCGGGGATTCCTGATCAGCGGACATGTCCCCCGCTCAGGGAAGGACCGCAGTGCATGTAGCATTTCATAGCTGATTCCTGCTGTGCTTTTTCACGGCCATGCACCACCTTAAAGCTCTTCTCCACATCATTCATACGCATAGATGTGCTATCTATTTATATTCGTCTATATTATTTAGGATGGGAGGGGTGCTGTGGTGCTAGCAAGAGCATGCTGTTTGTCAGCTGGTTGTTTAAGGTCCACAAAAATTTTAGCTGGAGAAAGAAACAATTGATAAAAAATGGGGGAAGAAGTCCAATTTAAACACTGCTGAGTGCCAACGCTCAGCATAGACACTCTTCCAAGCCATGCTGCAGAGACTACTTAGCACAGTGGTAAGTGGGTGCTGCTTGTCATCACCAGGAAGCTTAAATGTTTTAAGTAGAGTAAGTAGCAATTACGGGTGCCATGTTTTTCAGTGCTTCACTAAACACTTCTTGAAAGTGAAGTCTGTTGAATGCATGAAAACTGCATCCCCCCCCGCGGTTTGTAATCACCTCTGAATGTTGGCCAGCGTTTTGGGGTTCCAGAAAGATCTGTTGGAGTCTTATTTTTATGCTGCAAGCAAATTAACTGCTAAAACGTCTAAGGCTGGGACAACATGGCTGTTTGATAATTGATTTCATTAAACATTCAGCATTAGTCAAATGGCCTTGCAATGAGCTTCATAAGGGCTTAGGGTAAGATTAGCAGTCAAAATCTGAGTTTGTAGTAGCAAGATACCGAAAGACTCAAAAAAATAATGTGACAGCAAAATACAGCAATCTCTATGACACTTTTCACACAGATAGGGATCTCAAAGCCAGTTTTAAATTGAATTAATTTCCAAGTGGGACCCAATTCTCCTTGTGTGTGTATTTTCAAATGGAGCTTGGTTCACAAGTTGGATCTTCAAAGCGTTATGGACCAGGTAAATTAGTGAAGCGAGGAAACCATGCCTGCGTGGGTGATATTGCTGCCCTGTAGCAGGCAGGAGACACCTCTGCTAGTGGAGCTTTGGAATACCTTTGAGCAACATCTCATGGCTTCATTTTACTGTGCAGGAAAAGCCTACAGGTAGCCATTAGTACTTAATTGAAGTTAAATTCACAGTTGTTTAGCACTGTCCTGCTGGAGGAACCTCTTCAAGGTCAAGCTAAGTCATCTGGGGGCAGACCACGAGTTCTCTCTGGACTGCAGACGATTGCTCTGTCATCAGGCTCTAAGAACTGCTGCAGTGTCCAGGGGGCTCCCAGCCTTGCCAGCACACCCCCACTTCGTGCCATGCCCCAGTTTTGGCATGCCCTGACCACAGCTGCCTGTTGGAAGCACTGCTGGTGCAGCATGGAGCCACATACATTAAAATGGTTGAGAATCAAGTGCAGCAGGAGAGCTGACACCTGTATATCATGGACAGCTGCATAGCTTAGTCTCTCTGGAGGGTGGGTTAGCTAGAAGTGCCAGATTGGCTCATTCACAAGTTTAGGAGCTTAAAAACCTTCTCACACCACTGAGAGGGTTGATCTGCTTGTGAGCAGGCTGAGAGATACCTAAGCTTTGAGGAAGGCCGGAGGAAGGGAAGTGTTAGTAATTAGTGCCTTCCAGGCACTAGGTGTTCTGTGAGTGTATAATATTCCATTTAATGGAGTCTTAGAGGGTTAGAAGGGTTGTCATCCCTGAGGTTTTCTCTTAGCCAGACAAGGCAGTCTTTTTTTCTAGGAATTTACTAGCAGCATAGTGTCTTTTGCCATCTAATCAAGGACTCCCCTAGTTTGTCAGAGACTCCCATCCTCCCAGATGTAAAATGAGATCACTTCTCTGAGGACATCCTCAAGATCCAGCCTTTGATGTTTGTATGCAAGACTGGGATGATTTGAATAAGAGATTCCTAAGTGGCAGAACTCTAAAGAATGCTTCTTTTGAAAAAGAATTTCAAAACAGCCCAAAATATTTATGCCTAGTGAAACTTATCCTGAATTTTGTGTATCTCAAAAGCAGCAAACTTTGTAGTTCAAGTTGGTGTCATATGGTTTCCTTAGATGCTCTCTGCTCCAAAGACCTTGTATTGATATTTAAATTGCTTTTAAATCCTCGTAAGGAGGACAGCTGTCAGAAATATGTTATGTCTAGCAGACTGAACAGTTAGACAGAGTATTGGTTCACACCTCTCCGATGAGTTTTATTAGTTGCTACTAATTTTTGTGTGCCATTCTAGTTCAGCTGTAAATATCTTCTTGAAATTAAAGAGAATATACAACCTACAGAAATCCTTCTGTACTGAAAAAGGATTGGGCAGAATATTCTCCTCACAATTCCCAAGGAAATAATCTAAAGACTTTGTTGTGTCCTCTCCTCCTAGCCAACAGATGCACTTTTCATAACACACTGCTTACCTGCTCTGGATGTTGTTCTTGTCCCTTCACCTGGTTTGCAGCAGTGAAAAATGGGGAGATTAGAGCTAACAGGAGAGAAATAGCAAGCACTGTGCCTCCCACAAGACAGTTCCAGACAGCATGCTTCAGAGAGTGGTTGGGAATACTTTGTCAGAGCTCAGAGAATGAGACTTTTTCTGATCACGTGGAGGACAATGAACAGAGTGCAGAAGGGAAGAGTCAGACTTTCAAGACTTGTCTTTACCAGGGTAAATGCAAATTTAGTAAATTTAGTAAACTTTACCTATCGAAGTCCATCCAACATCCAACTACAAGCCTTTTTTTTCTGCCAGCTTTCAGTGTTTTGCCTGATAGCAACATTCTTCTCCAGTCCTTCTGAAGACATGTTCTCGAGGAACCATCTCCTGATGAGCCCAGGCTAAGCCTGCAATGCCGTAGGTGCCGTACAGAGGGGCAGAAGTGTGCATTTAACTTCGGGGGTGTAAGCCAGGGTAAAGCCCTTTCTCCCCTGTGGAAAGTAACTTTAGCAAGCACACTAGTGGAGTACAGGCTTTTAAATCCTGCTCTTTGTTATGTTGTTGCAGGCAAGAGGGATTGTTATTAGTGTCCTTGGAGCGGCTGCACAGCTAGCTGAGAAAGAGATCCTGATCTCATCAGGTCTAATAGTCTCTCTCAATTTGCCAACCCAGTAATTCCCAACAGCGGTTCTCCGTGGAAAGAGCTCGTATTGTTGTCTTGGGACAATTGTACTGGAAAAACACAGGGCAAAGCCTGGCCCTCTACCTAATACAGCATAGTAGGAAAAGAGTCACATTTGTGTTTGGGAGGTGTTGCTCCCCATATTTCCTGTGTTTAAAAGATCATTGGTTTGTGTTATCTTAAATCTTTTGTCCAGGCTTTCGAAATTTTAAATGCAGATGCACTTTGCATACTGCATGACTAAAAAGCTGCTGCTCAAAAGGCAGCTGCAAATCCCTACATATTCTATATTTACTTCAAAATCTCTTTAGTTATATGGTAATGTTTTTTCTTGCTGGCTCTTGCTCGAGCGATAGCTGGTTTGTAAGTTTAGAACAACCACAGTTCATAAGAATAATCATGTACCTATTTCTGATCTTCCAAAATACCTTTAGAATGGTCCATGTATTGACTTTCTTTTTGTCCTTCTCGGGTCCTTTTGGCTTACTAGGCAAATCTGGCTCACAGAATTTTTTTACTAACTGTTTTTAATGGCAATCATTCAGCCATGAATTTTCCAGCAATAAGAAAACTTGCAGTTGTGCAGATCCATAGTTTCACACTTTTCTGTTCCTATTAGAATGGTATGTCACCATTATTGTATTACAAAATCCATTACCAAACCCAAATCTATTTATCAGAAAAATGTTCACTTCCATAAACAATATAAGAAACTAGTGCCTGTAACGTCTTAATCAAGTTTGAACACATTCCTCATGATTCTTCCTTCAATTAAATCTCCTGTTCTCCATCTCATACTCTTTGCTCTACCTGTGCTTGTTGTTCTGTGGATTCAAACCACTTAACTCCTCCCCTGTCTACTGTAAATTGAGAATGGCAAGAACCAAGTACCCATTTACAAACTGAAGAAAAATTGTTTTTTATGCCAAGAAGGGTTTTCCCTGAGCAAACCGAAAGGTCAAGTTCAAAACTTGGATGGAAGGAATCCACCTGAAGAAACAGAATAGCAGCAAAGCAGCAAAAATGAAATATCCCCTGCCATTTTCAGTGCCAATTCACAATCATTTTAACTAGATATACAGTTTGAGGGGTTTTCTCCCACAAAATGGCACCTGCTAACCATGGAACAAGTGTTCATTTTGTCTCCCTTTTATCACCTTTTTGGCACTTGTAGTGCTATGTAGTCAGTGAAATTAAATGCCTGATTAGAGCTGAGATGAATCATCATGCTGTCAGGGAGAAGTGAGCAGAAGTGGTGGCTCAGGAGGAGTATCAGATTATCCGCAATTCAAATTCAAGTTGGCTTAAGTTGGTCCTGAATCCAAGTCTTCCATCCACCTCATCTACTGAGATAATATGTTCAAAAGAATTGCAGGGCATCATATATTCTAACTTCAAGTCCCTTGCTTTTCCACTCACCCTAGTCCTTTTTAACCCCAAAATGTATTTTCCAGGGAGTATGAGCTTTGTGACTTATTGCAAGCTCTGTTTACAAATGTTACTATTCAGTAAATGAACAGCTGTTGATTTCCATTGAAATCTGTTGTTTGTAGTCCTTGATATTCAGAAACTACAGGATACTGCCTCTTAAAAAAGTGTCTCTTTTTATGTGCCTCAATTTGGGCTCTCATAATCACCTGTAATTTCAGAAAAGTGTGACTAGAGTTTCTAAAGTCAATATAGTGAGTGCTGAATTTGTCATTAAAAGTAAACCTTCTCATCTTAAAAGCAATGAAATAAAATGACAGTGTAGATGTAGTAGACTTCATCTATTTTGAGGATCTTATTTTGTTTGATGCCCTACTCTTTTTATAAAAATGGCACTATACACTGTCAAGACGACCTGTTAAATGGCTAACAGAGACATCTCTCCAAATAGCTGACAACAGAAAGTCATCATCAGATGGAAAAGTTCCCCAGGAATTGACAGTAGGCTGCTTCTGTTCAACACCTCCTGCAATCACATGGGAGCAAGTATAAATGTTGCTGATGACACAAAACCCAGTTGAACAGTGATGTCACTGAGCTCAGGGAAGCATGGATTGATCTGGATGACTTGTCCATTTAAAGAAAATCTTACTCTACAAGCTCCTTATTAAGTCATCGACTTCAGAAGAAGGAGTGCAAGATGTTTCTACAGATTGGAAGGACTTTATCATGGGAGGCAGCGCTTCTAAAAGAGCTTGGGGATCAGAATGGAGAAACAGCTTGACTCCAACTTCTGCTACAATTCTGTAGAGGAAGGGGCTAATGAGATTCTTGCTTGTTTCAAGAGGGAAATAGAAAACAGGAATGGGAGATCTTCCCTCTGTCAAGCACTCCTGAGACCAGTAAAAAAAAGGTACGGATTTAGTGTTCATATGTTCAAAAGAATATGGAGAAGTAGGAGACATGCAGAAAAGAGACATAGAAATTATTCATAAGCTGAAGGAAATGTCTTGAGGTGAAAAGACTGGGAGAGTTCTCAGCCTTTATCTAAGCACTTGTTACTATGCTCAGTAGAAGAGTCTTATATGATCTAAGTGATGAAGGATGTCAGTCTATATAGTCTAGTAGCACCTTTATGGAAAAGAATAACATCAGTCTTGCTTATCAGAGATGGCTCAACGTCTTCTCTTGGAAAGTCAAACTCTTTCATGTCACTAGAGGAACACACAAATATGCCAAAAGTTGCAGTAATTCTTAGATCTTTTGAAAAATGAAGCACTAGTGAAAAAATCATAATACATATATGCTTCTAAAAACCTACAATCACTACCATGGATGCTTGGGTTTTATTTAAATTAAAAAGAGTGCTAGTGAATGGATAGTTTTGCTTCATTTTCCTTGAGGGAGCTGGGGAATCTGATGATTTTTGAAAAATGAGCTTTCTCCCTGCAAATCTTCTTCTATTAGTCCTGAGCTTAGATATGAAATATTCAGATCATCTATTTTGTGGCAAAAACAGGGAGCAAAGAAGTAGAAATAGCTGTTGGATGGAGAACAACCCTACAATCCCATGCCTTGCATTTCTTATTAACTGTCAGTGTTCCTAAAAAAAAAAATGTCATTATGAGAATTAACTTCAGTTTCTTGGGACCTAATTTCCAGGAGGGAGTCAGAGCTGTGGAGTCTGTAGTTCTAAGTGATATCTTCTAAGGAAGTAGCAACTTTTTCAGAGAACATTAACTGGTGGTGTTTTGGTTTGGGATATTTTTTGGTTTTGCGGGTTTAGGTTTTACTGTGTGGGGTTGTTTTGGCTTGTCTGTTTTCTTGTTTTGTTTTGTTTTGTTTTTTCCCTGATAGATTTAATTGTTACGCATTATATTCTTGAGGAAATTATTAGTTATTCTTGGCAAGAAGAATAAAGCATCTGCCCAAGTATTGGTTAAAGAGGGCACATAAGCACCAGCTGAACCTTAATGTAGTGGTAATGTTCCTGCAGGCTTTTGTCCTGGTGAAAACAGAATAGTGTTAGTGAGTAAAAGCACTGCTCTGACCCTAGCGTGTTTCTTGGTTTGGGCGTCTCTGCACATCTGCACACAGCTGGGGTTGGGTAGGTAGACACGCTGGACTGCATGACAGACACTTCAGTGTCCCAAAGGCATCAGGCAAGGTGGGTTCTGGTATTGCCTAGTCTGTGAGGGAAGATGTGCCTACGGTTGGAAGGGCTACATTTGAGAGCAGAACCTTAATTCAAACTAGCAGACCTTAAAGGATAAATGTGGCTGTGCTGGAGCTGTGCACTGGAGTGTGAAATCTCCATTTTGTCTTAGGATGGCTTTTTTATACAAACTTGTGGATGTGCATTTGATTAAAAAATAATCAAAATGTAATGACCTTTACAGATTCAGGAACAGAAAGACTGTTTTTTATCTCTCTGTAAGTGTATATGTATGCATGTATCAATAAACACACACGCATTTGTCTGTATGTGACATTACTGTTTCTATGTTGGCAGAATATGAAGACCCTATCCTATTAATATCTCTATGAATGCAGTGTAAGTATCTTAACTTGGTTGACTTGCAGTGAATTAAGACTGGCTATTTAATGTAGACTTATGGTATGTGATAATTTTTTATACTTTTATAAGGAACAGAAATATTTACATTTTTAAAGTACAATTCATAATTGCACCACCCTTAAAATATTCCAACTTTAGCCCCAGGAGTGGAATATAAACTGTGCCAGACGTGCATTCCCATGAGTTTTTACTGTTGTTTTCGACACAATCTATTTTTATTCAGTTCTATGGGAAATGCACACACTTTGTGCAGTTGCCAGAATGTAATTTCCCAATGCCCCTTATTTATTTCAAAGTGTGCTTTTTTTGGATTCAAGTGCTTTTGCAACAGCATTATTTCACATTTTATCATGTAAGTACCCCTTGCTCATACTGAACCCATTTGGTGAGGACAATGGTTACATATGTGGAGCTGAAAGGGCAGCCACATAAACTAGCAGAAACCTTCCAAACTGGCCATAAGAGTTGGTTCTCCTTCCTATTTCGGGGTCTCCCATTAATCAGGTTCACTGCACCTAAGGGCTGCATGCAGGGAGCTGGAGGCAGAATTCTTGCTTGGTTCAGATTCTGCTGGGTGTATCAGAGCCCAGCGGTTGTTGGGGACATGGTGATGGCCTGCTGAAATCCCTCTCTTTGGGCCTACCTTGCAGGACAATTTGGAGGCTGCCCAAATCCGCAGCAGGTTAATCCTTAGAGACCATCTAGGAGCTGGGGCTAGCCAGAATGCATCAAGCTTCAGACTGGTTTACAACACAACCATTGCCTAAGGAGCAACGGAGAGGTTCGAGATGATGATGTACAGGAGAACAGATTTGGCTGTAGAACCTGCCCCAAAAGGACAACTTACCTCTGTGACGACGCAGTCCTTATTTGCATGGTGCTTTCCAGGTCAGCATAATTTTCTGTCCTGAGGTCACTTTGTCTTGATAGAGTTTTTTTAAAGGGTTCGTTTTTGTGTTGAAATCAACTTGAAAATGTCCTTACATTCCTACAAACCATCCATTGCCATAAGGCCTAGTCAAGGGCTCTCATGTTCAGACACAGTTGCAGTTCTAGGGCAGTCCTTTATAAAGTGCCACAGACACTTCTGCATTTAAATAGGGCACCACTGAAGAAGACCTCTCCAAAACTCCCTTGCAGTGCTGCTTAAAGGACATTTTAATACTTGCCCCAACCCTCACTTCTCTGCAGTACACCACAGACCCTGCACCATAACATCTGCATAAATGCCCTACTCTTATCTCACAGCGTTCTCCAATAAAGCCTTCAGACAAACAGGGAAAGGAAGAAGTGTGGTCTTGAGGCCAGGCACTGAGGTCAGTAGTCCTTCCTACTTCTGCTGTATCTGCCCCAATTTATACCTGGTAGCTCAAATGTGATTTTGTTCCTGGAGGTTTGGCCTGACTGCTTGCAGAGAGGGCTGGTAACTCCTTGTAACACACAGAGCAAGGATCCAGGGTCAGGGTGCTTCTCCATCATCCTCCTGCCATCTAGATGACGGCACAGCTTCGTCCTGCTGGGACTTGGACAAGGAGCAGATGGGTGTGGTAGCAGCTGGCAAGCACATGGACTACCGAGATGCGGGAAGGTGAGAAGGCTCTCCATGGGTCTGAGCTCATGATTAAACCTTGAAACTGTGATCCATTGCTGGCAATGAGTCAGGGAGAAAGGCTGCAAGGTTACAAATGATACACGTTTTCCTTAGCAAGTCTCCTCAAATGGCCTTGGCCTTATAATTGGCAAGGCAACAGGCAAAAAGTAGCCCTCTCAAGGTCTGACAACCTCATAGCCTGCCAAAGCCCTACAACTCATGAAGGAGAGAGAAATATTTTGAAACTGAGCACCTGTGGGGAACCAGATTTCCATGAAGTGGCATGGAAGTGGAGCCTCTCAAACTGGCAGTGTCAAAAGAAGCCTCTCAGCCCAGGTCCTTCCACAGACCTCACTGTGACGAAAACATCTTTCTCTGAAAGGCTAAGGACCATGGAAAGGGACACTGCTGCACTTCCAATCAGCCTTCAAAATTACTGTTTTCCAAGATCATCTACCAAGTCAATTGATACCAAAATAAATCTACATTAGGCATAAACTGCAGAATGCTTTCTTCCTCCCAAAAGAAAAAGAAAAAGAAAAAGAAAAAGAAAAAGAAAAAAAAAAAAAAAAAATCTGTATAATCAAGAGCTGCAAGGGCTGTAGGCTTGTCCCTGGCAGCATCTCTGGGTTGTCAGATACTTCGAAGTTTTGGATTCTCAGAATAAGACAAGTCTTTCTGTCTCACAATTTGTATAGGCTGTTATGAGCAATCAGCTAAGGCATCCTAGGACCCCGGGGCTGAAAGGGGTCTGTGCAGACAGCACAGCTTACAAAGCCCATATGGATCGGCATGCTTCTCAGAATCATATCCTCTCATTTTCCTGAGTTCCCTTCTCATGACCATGTGCGTTTAAAATCCAAGTTTCTCTGGTAGCCCTTCAGTAGAAGTTCTAGTAGAGGTTCCTGTAACAGGCCACTAAGGTAGAAACAGTAGCAGAACTTCAATACAGCAGATCTGCCCTTTCCATAAGAAAGGGAAGTGTAATTGCCCTAGAGCAGTCATTCTGAAAGGTAAGAGTCACTCATGAGGCATCTCTCTGGCTGTCTGTGAAAACTAGGTCCTTGTTTTGATGTTCTTTTTCTAAAGGTGATGGTGAAGTAATGCAGCAGGAATGCAGACATGGAAGTATGGGGATTTTTGGGTGAGAAAATTCCCCTTGACCAATCATTTTCCTGACAGGACCAGTCATCTTTCAAAGTAAGTCCTTAACTTTTTATCCTTCTCAAAAATGCCGAGATTCGTCTGGAAAGACTGCAATATGGATACTTCAGATATTCCCTGAACAGAAATAGAAGAGGAAGATGCAGATGGCAGATAGCCTCCTTTACTAACATTACACAGCCAGATTGCCCTGTGGGAGCTGGCAGCAAGGTCCAGCTCATCTTATCCTTTTTGTAAAATAGGATAATGATTATGGGGAACACAGAGAGATTCTCAGTGTGTGATCAGTGCCACACCACTGCCCTGGTCAGTTTCCAGAGTGATACTCGCCAGGCTGAGATCTTTCATTTAATCCATAAACTGCTAGCCTAGCTTTATGGTCCTCTCCATGGAATCATTTTCACATGGATTAAGATACATGGAGAAGCCCAGTCATCACTGCTGGAGTGGTAGGGAAGGAACCTGGGCTGGGGTTGTACTGGTCTCCTTGCCTGTCCTGGGAATGTCCAGATCAGGCTCATCTGCAAATCTGGTATGTGCTTACAGAAATGAGACAGCTCTTTGTGAATCTCCACCATTTCTTGTTCTTTCAACACAAATGGAGAGAGAAGGGAGCACCATAACACACCATGAGGAAGGGCTGACTCCTTGCAGACCTTTTCTTTGCCTGCACCTCTGTGTGTTGTTACATATCTGGTGTGGGCAGCACTCTGTCCCTGCTTGGCATCGGTCCAGCTGGATGGCAGGTCAGGAGGACAGGAATGGGGAAGGAGGGCAGAGGAGGGCAAGCAGAGAGCAGCATGCTGGCTATCCTGAGACAAAAAGACATCATATCCCAGCAGGGGCCATCCTGCAGAACTAACTAATCACGTCCTGGGCTCTAATGTGCCCAGATGCAAAGGAAATTTGAGTTTCTTAGTAACTGAAATTTTTCATATTTGATAGCCAGAGAGCAGTGAACTTTCTGCCATGGAGATGGTCTCAGTGAAAGCTGGCAAGGAAACCTTCAGCCACCACATCCCTCCCTTTGAGAGGGGAAGGTTCGGTACAGAGATGGGCACACTCCTTCATGCCATGGAAATGGAACAACACTCCTAAATGATGGAGGACAATGTGGACCCAATACTGGCTGTATCAGAGTAAAACTGATTTGCATTCACAGAAAACAGTAGGCTTTGATAATGCCTACATTTTACAAGCAGTGAAAACGTTTCATGTCCTGCCAGTGTTTCAGTGCATCATGTACAGAACCAGTACAGAGCTCACTGAAGATGCTATAAAGCTGCTGCCCACTACAGATGATGTTGGGGTCAGGCCCTACTGGATTAAAATTATTTTCTCCTGTGAAGTGGTAAGTTAATGAGAGGTGAGAAAGAGATAAGAACAATGTCTCATAGTCTTTAAAATACAGAGAAAACCACAGAATCATGGAGCAGCTGAGGCTGGCAGGGACCTCTCATGATTGTGTATGTCAAGTCCTGCCTGTTGCCTCTTGCCCTGTCACTGGGCACCACTAAACAGTCTGGCCCTGGCTCCAGGATGAGCAGTCCCAGCTCTCTAAGCCTCTCCTTGTATGCCAGATGTTATAAGCCTTAACCAATGGCCCTTGACTGGACTCACTGTGGTATGTGCATGTCCAGTACAACTGGAGAGCCTTCATCCTGCCAGGGTCCCACCGAATGGCAGCACAGCCCTCTGCTGTGTCAACCACTTCCTCCCAGTTTTGTATCTTCTGCAAACCTGCTGAGGCTTCTCTCTGTCCCATCAGCCAGACCATTAACACAGCTGCACCCTAACACTGGGTGACCTCTGGGGTGTGTCACTGGTGACAGTACCCAAGTTAAAGGAACAGGTAAGGATTTTGTGCCTGGAAGGCTTTAATTTCTGCAGGTCAATGTAAGGGTGTATAAGGAGAGTTCTTTTAAAGGTTTGTGGAAGAACATACTTTATTGGAGACAGACTAATAAGTGTTAGAATTTATTTTGAAATGTCTATTATTTTGAAATATCTACTACTTAGTAGAGCATGAAACATTATTTCATTTTAAACGTGCAGCATTTAAGACTTGGACTTTTAAGACATGTAGATATGTTAAAATAACTCCATTGTGTAAACAAATCCTTGCTTAATACTGCAATCTCTGGAAAATATTCTAAATAATTTAATTGATGGCTTTTATTTTCTTTCTGTGTCTCAACCATTGGCATTCCTCAGTTTAGATGTCAACATCTCTATGCCTGGAAGCTGGAGAATAAAAATAGTTACATTCTAAAAAAGGGGCAGTGCTGAGGGTGAAAGGTCCTGATCTTGCAAGTTCTTGCTCACATGGAAACTCAACAGCGTTACTTGGGTGAGGAGGAATTACCCAGCAGAAATTACAAAATGAGGCTGAGCTCTGCTACTAAAATGGTAATAACTCAAACATGGAAAAGATTATTCACTCTTAGATGAAACAGAAGGAGCCTGACTGTACAAATCTGTGAGTTTTAAAGAACCAACCAGGGTTGAAACTCACTGGAAATCTGTTTTGAAAACAGATGAGATCCTCCTGCTAAGCTGTTGGGCTGCAGTGATATTTCAACAATTGGGATTTTTTACGGGTTTTGTATTGAAAATAGATGAGCTACAGGGATTTCAGGCCTATTTGGAAGGCAACTATGTATTCATGTCATTATTAATAATGCCTTGGACTAGACAGAAAGCTTGAAAATTATTTGTTTACATAAATAAAAAACAGTGCATTTTTGGAGTTATTTCATTCTATGTCCTTAAAAAGAGTCTCTTTGGCACAGTAAGATGACCTTATCCTTAGAAAAATAGTATTATATGTCAAAAATGTCTTTATTTTCTGACACAGCAGGACAGAAAAGCCACTTTTATTCCAAGGAATCCAGCTTGTTCATATGAAACCTAAAGAGATTGAACACATCATGGCACTACAATATGGATTGTCTGACTCTTGAGATAAGGGTGAGTGCCTAATGGCTGTTTTCCAAACAAAGAGAACTCAATTAAGAAGCAGGGTACATGTCAAGGAGGTTTTAAAGGGGAACATTACTCACAGCTCAAGAGTGGTTAAAGAATATTAAATAGGCCACAGAACTCTATCTCTTCTTTCACTACAACAAGTAAAGGGGAAAAAATTCCCCAGATCTGTAAATCTTCTATTCTCTAGCCCTTTTCTACCTCCTCTGATTCTGAGCACCTCTATGCTGATCTTCAACTGAAATTTGCCAGAAATGGCAGCAGCCCACTTCCAGGATTCTGGGATGGTCCAGTTGGTGTGACCAGACCCTGCATGAGGTCTCTGCCACACCTGGACAGTTTCAAAGTCATTTGCAGCAAGAGGCATTTACCACGGTGGAAGGTCCATAATTCTTGATTCTTCAAAACATCTCAACTAATGTAATTTAAGCTAGGAGTTCTCAGCCTGCAAACAGGCACCTAAACTTTTCAATTGCTGGTCCCATTGCCCTTTTCTCCTTTTAAGACCTTTCTGATTTTCCCTCTGAGAGATGATGATCCCATGAATAATTAATCACTTCCTAACTTGCTTCTTCTCAGTTGTTTGTGGCGGACACTCCCCAGCTGTATGTTGGAAATGAAAAAACTTCTCTAGTGCAAAGCTCTTTGCTTAGCACATCTTGGTGGTTCTCTCATGGAGAAAGTAATGGACAATACAGAAATCCTTTCCGTTGTTTCAGTGCACTTGATTCTCCTTCTTCTCCACCTTTTCAGCTGGAAAAAAAAAGGTTCTTTGAACAGATCTAATATAGCTTCTTAGATGGGAAGTTCTGTAGAGAGTCTTCCACTCTGTGTAGGGGTAGGTCTACTTTTAATCAATGCTGATTTCCTTCCTTACTTTTGGTTGTCTCTGAGCTTAACGGTTGTATTTGGAATAACAGAGCATTTGCCTTCTCCAGACCTCAGTGGTTTCCTCTGTTGTTCTTGGTCATGTTTTTGTAAGCAGCTGTGTGCCTATGGACCTTTGTGCTTGGCCAGCTTTCACTGTTGGATGAAGGTCTAACATTTTATTGCTCGTAAATAAGCATTTTTGTAAATAATGCATTTCCAGTGTAAGACTGCAACAGATTAGTTTCTTTCTGGGGGGAAAGATCAGAGGTCACAAAGAAATGGAAATGTCATGTTTTTATCTTAGTTCAAAGGCTGTTCTTGGACCTTGTTGGTGACTAAGCTACTAAAAACTGAACCAGCCTGTCTGACTTTACGAGAATATAATCCATCGGAAGGGATTCACAAATAAATTGGGGTTTTTAGTTTTTTCCTTAGATTTCCTTAGATTTTCTGAGCAAAGTAAACCCATATATTACATTAAATATGTCTCCCACCATTGTTTATTTGCAGGCCTGTTCTTTAAAGGATAAGCCAATTTCCTCTCAAATGCAGTTGATTTCTCTGACTCACTCTGGCAGCTGTGACAATCTGTTTGTCATTTTTTGGTACATACCAATTTATATATTAAAAGTAGCCAGAGGTGGAGCAGTCTCATAGGTGGGTTTAGAACCTTAAAACATTGTGTGAAGATTCATTACTCCCTGGTTTTGTTTGGTTTTGGTTTTTTTTAATGATGACATTACTTTTTAACTTTGCGCTTCAGTGAATTGTCTTACAACAGTGACTCTTACCTGGGAAAAATACTGCCCTGGAATGTCCCAATTATGCTCCATGCTACAGTATCCAGTATGAGTCTAAGGCAGTGTGGGAACACATCAGGCCAAAGCCGGTAGTGGGCTGTTTGCCATTCTGGGGTGAATTGTTTCTGGCTCAGTACCATATGCCTGAGGGTGGCATGTGTCTTCTCAGGAAGGACAAATTGCTCTCCTTCATGTTTGGCAAGCTCCTGCTGGCATGCCAAAGAGGCCTATATTTAGTACTGGTACTGTTTAGCCAACAAGCTGGGAAAATTGTCATGATGATGTGACTAGAGATTTACCAAGGCTGTTTTCCAAGAGCTGAAGAAGACATGGTTGAAGTGAGCTTTGAATTTCCAGCTTTGAATCTTGCTGCTCCTATTTTCTGTGGGTACAGTACATCCTGCTCCCAAGCCCAGGCCTGTGGTGTTGCAGCTTGAACTGAGCTCATTTACTCTGCTTTGGCATTGGTGGGATTCCTACAAAGCTGGCTATTTTGATATAGAGCTTGGTACCCAAAATTCTGCTCTCCTTGTTCTGTTGAATCCTGGCTGTAGCTGTCGCTGTTCCTGCTCCCCCAGTGGCACGCGCTGTCCTGGCTGCCTGAAGCACACATGGTCCAGGTGTGCTGAGAGCAGAGATCCAGAGAGCAGCAGAAACTGTTCTCATCAGAAGCCTCTTTGCCTCTCATCTGCACCGGGCACGTGGCTTACCTACAATTCAAAAAGCTCATGAGACTGAAGGCAATGTGAGCCCGGACACTCACTGCGAGAATTTCACCTCCTCTGTTCCTTTCCCTTGTGAAACAACAACATCAGGAACCTCCCAAAGAACTGGAGCAACACCATGGAGCTATCTCATTTCTTATTAATTTTATTTATCTTATTTCCACCCCAAATTTGCCACAGGCACATTCACTGTTCAACAAGAGCATCTGAAGATCATTCTCCTGAAAGGCCATGCCTGTGGGAAGATCTCAGTTATCTACTCTTTGTATTAAGTTGAAGTTACATTTTCAACTGGTAATTTACTCTATACTTAGGCTTTGCATACGTAGCAGCGCTAGCAAGAGGGTGAAAGAAATTACCTCTTGAGGAAAAAAAAGGCAAATATCGCAATGTAAGCATGATTTTATTGCTTTTATTTAAGCTGTGTGAGGCAATGGAGATACAGAGGCGAAAAGCTAAACAGGCTTTTTATTAACAAAAATTTTCAAACACATGCTCTGCTCACAACTCAGCTCAAGATAAATGAAAAAAAGATTAAGGAGGACTTTAATTCTCTAATTTCATACCCCTTCCTAAAAAATCCGTATGACTATTTACTTGTGTCTTGACACACATTCTCATAAGCAAAGGAATTCTGGAGTTATTCTTAAAAATATTCCCAAAATGTACCTTAATCCTTTGCTTGGGCATTTAAATCTTCTTTTCCATCTGAAGTAAGTGTTGCTTTTGGCTGTTGTAGCTACAGCCAAAACATGAAAAATCATCTGTGCTTGGGTTGGCTATATTGGAATTTTCTCTTCTACATGCTAGGCAGGAGGTTCTCAGGGCTGGCTAATACTGCACACGTTTTCATTTGAAGTGTCAGTACTGCTGGCAGGATATTGCACAATGAAGAGCACGGTGTTGTCCTTCTTTCCCTGTATGTCCCTTCTGTGCGCATAAAAATTAGGTTGTTCTGCTGATTTAATTACTGTGAGGACAGATCATCTTCTCAGGCATCTTGTAACAATACTGACATTTCTTGTGGAAGTTTTAAGTGATTTGACACTTCTTATCATAGTACAATTTCTAGCTCGTCTTCCAGTGAAAAAATGTTGATTAATAATTCTTGGCATTAGAAACAAATCACAGCTTTTTCTTATTTTCAGTAGTTCAGTGAACTAGGGGAAGGTCTTGACAACCCTAATTTGCTGTGCTTAGTAGATGATTGACTATTTTTGTATATTTCTTAGCTTTCTGTCCATTGGGCCAAGAAAAATCCGGAGAGCAGGTTGTGCATGTCTGGGACATCCACTCTGTACAGAGCTGTTAAATCCCTCAGATGTTTGTTGCTGACTATTACTTTAATAAATTCACTGCAGGTCCCTTACATAGCAAACACTGCCACATGGTAACTCAGAGCTATGAACATTCTTCAGGTCATGAACTCCCTCTAGTTGATTTATCTGCCAGGAATGTATTTGCCTGCATCTTCCAATGGAGCCTTTTCTCCGTGAATAAAGTAGCATTAAGACAAGTGCAAGACACAAACCAGCTGTTGGAGGGCAAAACACACTCCTACTTTTAGCTTGGTATGAGGCTTCATAAACCATAGATTTTAGGAAAAAGTACATGGTGAATCAACAAGCAACATATTTGTAGAGTCTAAATGGCATACATAGACGTGAAAATACACTGAAGATTGATGTTTCGTCACAGTACACCACTCCCCTCACAGCCCGCGAGCTTTGTGGGGCTCTGTCACAGCCTGATTTGCTGTATTGTCAGCTCCCAGGTTGTTTGATTGAGTTTGAAAAATTACCATAGTAATCAGCTGTCACAGGTAATGGTTTCCTCTGAGTTTAGAAAGAGCAGCCGCCAGCTCCTGCTGTGCTCTGTTGGGTGCACCGGGCATTGCTGCCACGCTCCTTGGGTTCTGGGGTTTTGAACAAAGGAAGCAGTCTCTAGCTATTTCTGATCATTCTTTCACGGGAAGTAGTGCACAGCCCACTCCCCCTGCGTGTACCTTTTGAGAGGTCTCCTGAGCATCTTTCTCTGAGCAATTGAGGTGTGTTAGTTGTAATGACCAGGTACTGTTTCTGTAGTCCATACTCCAGAGCTAGCTCTGTTTCTGCCTTCCACAGTTCTTTGGTAGCCAAGAATACTTTGTTAACAAGTTAACCAGAATTACTAAATCCTCCTCAAGGACTGATCTGCCTAAAAGATTCAATGCCTCATTGGTCTTATTTTATCTTCTAGTAGACACTGAGCAGTTTGGAGGAATTACCAGTTTCTCCAAATGTTGGGGGATTTTTCAGCCTTTTGTCATGATTTTTTTTCCTATGGGCTTCCGTGTTTTCATGCCATAATTTCATGTCTTTTAAATCATTCCCTTTGTGGATTTGTGAAATTTCTGACATCCAGAAATATTTCTTTTTCCTGTTTGAATGGAAATGTTGCCACATGGATGTTTGTTCCCTCATGTACACTCATGGAGCTTCTCCCTGTAACAGTGCCAGAAAGTTGTCCACTTCTAGTGGTGTTTAAATTGTGTTTCAGGGGTTGTGGCATCCTTTTTTGGAGGTCTTGCTGTGAACAAATCCTGGCAAGCTGTTACCAGCTATACTGTGGTTTCTAAGCACATTTGACAAAATGGTGCATTTCATTGTTTTCCTGTGATTCAATTTCAGGTTATAATCTCTTGATCTTGTAATTAACACTAGTAAATATTTCTTGTAGTTTACATTTGATGCTGTTTTAAATTAGGATATTGCAACTATGATAAAGACTTTTCCCTATATCTTTTTTCTTGGCCTATCCCTTGCAAAGATGGTATTCTAAAGGGTATTCCCTGAAGCACTGCCTTACAGGGAGTACTGAAAGGAAGTGCAGTTGCTGATGCCACTAGCTAGATTGACCATGGAGTTGGACAGCATGCACACATGATACCAGGTGGGACAACTAGACTGTGGGGCCCCATATTATTACTTTTTTTTGAGTCTTGGACATTCTGAAAAAGGGCTGTATTTCTCTTATTATTGCACTTAACTGCATTAAGGTTTATCCACTTTTCCAGTCCAGTGTGCATTCGCTATAAAGTTTTCACTTTTCTACCTTGAGCCTATCGATAACAGTAGTCAGGAGGGTGAATACAGAGCATTAAACCTGGGAAAGCTTGGTCTTCCAGTGCTTTGCACCTTGAAGCACATACACACAGCATTTCCTCATTTCTTTTGCTGTTTGTTTCCTTTGCAGAGTCACGAGAATTTTTAGCAAGTTGCTCCCAGTACAGGTGTTGACAGCATGTCCAGCTACCAGTACTTTTAACACACAGTTCTTTTGCTGACATTCAGCTGTGCATTTCCTGGCTGTAAGATGCAGACAGTTTATCCCGGTTTTAGATTTTGAGGTTCAAGAAACAGCAACAAGAGAATAGAAATGATGAATTAGGGTGAAGATCCTGAGCAGCAGCAGCAGGAGCAGCAGCAGCAAACAGTCATTCATATTATGGGTTTACCTACTGATTTAAAAAAAAGAGTAAAGTTTATGGTTTATAAACTGTATTTCCTCTCATTGAATAGTCCTAATAACACAGCTACTTTTGTGGCATGAATCCCGTGAAAGGGCCTTTCAGTAACATACTCTCTCTGCTGAGGTCTAAACCCTGCAGAGTAGACAGCTCATCCTGGCACTTACACCCTGACTCTACACCCATTTTTGCCAGAGCTGCTGCCACTGGGTCTGTGCTCCCCTGGGAGGGCTGCAGCTGCACCCAGAGGTGACCTCTTCCCCACAAAGCTGGCATCAATCTCCACAGGACCTTCAAGTCTCTGGTCTTGTTAGAGGCCACTCTTCACCCTCACTTTGGTGTGTTGTTGCAATGACAGAATCCCAAAGACGGTTCTCTGAAATATTAATATGTAGCTAATTAGCATCTCCCTATAATTGCCTGCCTTTGCATGAACTACCGCCTTGAATCGAAAGGTCCCTGCCTGGAGCATTTTGGTTTCAGACTACTTTAATGTTACTGAGATCTCTGGGTATTTTTCTCTCCAGGTAGGCAGAATTACTGTTTTACAAGGTTTGGAAAATACATCGTATTCTGTGAGAAGGAAACAGGTTTGTGAAACAGAGATGCTGTCACGAACGTCATTAAAATGAAGGATAACTTTGGCTGGAGGGAAAGCATTTCCTGAGGAGACCTGTTTATTTCACCAAGATGTTTTTGTGCAGACATCTGACAGCTGAGCAGAGGATCTGCCATCCTGCATCAGAAACAGAGTCTGTCCAGGCCAGTATCCTGTCCCTGACAGGGACCAGCTCCTAATACTTCAGAGAAAAATGCATTTCAACCATGATGGGAAATAACTTCCTCATGTGATGAGTTTAATGCCAGTCCCAGACACTTGCTGGTTGATTTGGGGAAGAAGCACTAGACTACCTTTTTTGGTGTTTTGCTTGTTTGGTTTTGTTTTTTGGGTTTTTTTTTTTTTTTTGTTAATCTCAGGTTGTTTAACAGTAAATACACTGACCAAATTCAGTTCTGGCCATATCTTGAATTGCTAATGAACTCTTTATAATGAACTGCATTGTGGCAGCATATTTCTTGGGTTATTAAATAGTCATAGCCCTCTTAGCCTTTTGCAGGATAATTAGTTTTGATAAAGAAAGATATATTCAAACGCAAAGGAGGATCTGGTACAAATTCTGCAGTCTTAAAACTGTTTTGTACTATGGGTCATTAACATTTGTATTTTCTTTTTATTTCTCCTTTCAGGGGTCATTTCTGGGTATTCTTCATTACATTATATTTGACTTTTCTTATGTACCTACTCATTGTTTATGTTATAAAGAAATGCTGCTACCTACAGTGTATTATTTTTTTTCTTCATGCACTAATAAATGCATCAGTGGTAAACTCTGACCATAGGCACTAGACCAAAAACAGCTTTGAGAGCATGACCAGCACTGGCACACGGTGACTCCTAATGCTGAACACCAAGTGACTGCACCCAGGTGTGGGATGTGCTCGCACTTAGGAGATACAGCACTTCTGCCATGCTCAGGAATCTTTTGTTAGCTAAAATTAACTGGCACGTGTTTCTGGCAGTGCTGCTGCTGTTTCCAAAGTGACAGTCTCTTCTTTTGCATCCCCAGGAGAATACCTGAGAAATGGCACATCTTCTAAACACTGCCTACCTGCCTTCCCCAGCCTGCGGAGGGCTCTTGCTGCTGCCAGGCACCCTCTGAAACAACAAAGCCCCATTCTCAGGGGTAGGAAGGAATTTATCCTGTCCAGTGTCCACTTGCTCATTATCAACAGGCAGGTCATCAGCCTCTCTCTTGCTGCCTATGAGATCCACTGATGCACAAAAAGGCAGGAGAAGCCGTGGCCTTCTGACTGTCTCCTTGTGTCAGCAGACTAGAACAGGTCACCAGTGCCCCTTTTCTCTAAACACATAATGATGTGCACATCTCACATGGGTATAACCATGGCATTTGTATCTTTGGTCAGTCCTTGTTATTAACTCTGTAACTGCAGACAAACAGTTCCTCTTTCTCTCTGTTTTCTCTCCTCCAGCACAAATCTTACTTTCTGTCAGTATGCCACAAGACTTCAAATGTATTAGTACCCTTTTGGGCAAATTCTGGCTTCCAAATGCAGAGTGGGGTAAGCACAGCAGGAATCTCTTCCTGTTGACCTCTCTCTAGGAGAATTCATGATTTCTGGAGTGTTGTTTCTAACATATATTGAGTAAGTTGCAATGAGAAGATTCATGAAAGCACATCAGTGTTTCTCAGAAACTTCAGAGTTGCTGGGATGCTCGAAGAGCCCACCAGACTGCAGATGGTATCCCAGATTTTAATTACAATAATTTTTTCTTGTCAAGACTACTCTACACAAACTACATTATAAAGGCATTAGCACAGAGTCTGAAATCTAGATAAACCTTGAGACGTGGATTTGCAGAATGCTGCTGGTAGTCAGGAAAAAGGTTTATAATAAAAATACAACAGTTGCAATTTTCATTGATATTTTTCTGAAGTCATTTGTTCATATCTGTATTTCTGTATCATTGATCACATTTTAGAAAAAAATCTGCTAAACATACTAAGTCTCAATACTCTGTTAATGATAGATTAAAGACTTCTAACAAGTGTAACCAGTGTATTCAATGAAGATCTAAATATAAACACATTGTACCCCTTAGCTCCATTTCAACTTCTCTTCCCGTCCTGGAATATAATTAGGATGGAGCCTTGGGGACACACTCACTGCTAACCAACATCTCAATGACCTTGCTGGGGCAAAAACAGATGTCAAGTCACAACTGAGTCTGAGGCACTGACTCTAAGAATAGATTCAAATTTCCACTGTTAGGTGAAATCGTAATGTGAATGACACTACCAAGAAAATATGATAGATCTCAAAATCAAAGTAGCCCTTAAAATAATTTTTAAAAAATAATCTTAAGGCTAACAGGAGACAGTGATGATAATTGAGACCTATACTGAAAATTTAGTAATTTTCTTTTTCTGCATGCTGTGTTAGAGCTTCTGAAAAAGGTTAGTGGTTAGTGAATACTTTACATTTCCTGGTATATAACCCTTTAAAACCTGTTATTCTAAAGGGTCAGTGAGTTTATGCACTGTGAGACTCAGGAAATCGTGGTTCAGCCTCCTGCTCCAGTAGTGGCATCTGTGCTAAAGCTCCAGCTCTCCAGGCCTTGGGAATGCAGCTGCTGCTGTAGAACGGACAGCCGTGCCCTGTCTGGGACCTGCAGATGTGTCCTTGTGCCCACCTCCTCACCTGAAAGGCAGTTCCTCTGCCCCCTGAGGCTGGACTGCCTCGAACCACATCTCTGCCTTGTTTCTCCTTGTGCCAGGGCTTGCCAGAAAACAAGGTCAGTGGTGGCTGGAGGTTTCCCGCGGGACACAAAATCCAGCCGATAATCAGCCGCACGATCGCACAGCCATTTATAAGGAGATGCCGGTGCCCACAGCTTGCTCCGTAGCTAAAGAGGAGATCTGGCAGCTACTTTTGATCTCCCAGGAGTCAGGCTGGCAAACACCCACACCCAGAAGACACAAGGCAGCCTAGCACTGCCCAGGCAGCCCAACCACAGGCTGCATGGGCAAGGAAAGCAATGACAGGTGTGGGAATTTGCTCAGCACTGAGGTGTTTTAGGTGTCTGCAACAAACACAGATCAATACAGCACATTGTAAATTGCTGATAAAAATCATCAGCCTAAGTTTAGCGCAGGACTAAATTACTTTCTTCTGGGTACAGATCTTTTGTAGACCTTTTCCTGCAAATGGAGGCTGCTTCAAGAGTGCCATTTCCCTTGAAGTTGTGATTAACATTTATTTCCCCAAGCTAGAGTTAAATTTAGCAATAGATCTTCTTATTTTTTAAAACTAGGAACTCGCTAAAATCTTCAGATTTTTCTTCATAAAACATACCAGGAATGAATAAAGTGCTCTTAGAAAGCGGCGATATTCTATTCACATTTTACAATTACAGTAATTGCAATTCTAATACTGTAACTATTAAAATTTGAGAATTATTAATATGGAACTAAAACAATTCCTCTGAGTGGGACTTTGAATATGGTTTCTTGCTGAGATTAGATAGTCTTTAAGAAACTGGATAAAAAATATTTACATGTATTTTGAGCTAAGCTGCTCATTCATGAATAATAATCAAATGAATAGAACATGTCAATTTATTTCAGATCTATAAAATACAAATCTAAAAATATCATTTTACAGACAATATTCACCATTTTGTTTATATTTTAGCATTATCTAAAGCCTATCTTGCACAGAATAATAATGTAACAGAATAACAAAATAGTCTACATTTTAACCTTAGAGATTTCCTCAACTGGAGTCTACCATTTACATCAAAAATACTTGTGCACAGTAACCAATTAAACATCTACATTTCAAGAATAGATTGGCTACATCTCATAACTGAGACACCAATTACAGTACATTTATTAAAAATCCTTCAAGAATGCACTCAGTAATAACAGTAGTTAAAATCAAAACAGTTCTGTGAAATGATCAAAGCAAATGATAACAGAATTTTAAAATTCAGTTAATCATTTATACATAATGTAAAGCCCATGTAACACTACAATGAAGGAAGAAATTACAAGGGCACAAGTGCAAAAAAGCAATATTGTAAGCCATCTCTTTGGTAAAAATCAATTAGCAGGAAGTATACCATAATAATTCAAGTCAAAGACTAATTCAGGCTATATGTTTTTTCCTTTCCTACCATAGGCAGACTTGATTTGCAAGCAATTCACAGTAGAGAAGTTAAAATTCTACTTAACACTGCCCATTTTTTCCTCTTTTAAGTTTAAATATTGAAATTAAAGATAACGATTTTTTTTCTTTCATAAATAGCTTTTCAGTAGTATTGTTTCATCAGGAATTTAAAAATAAATATCAAAATATACATAACTTCAAAGACTACATTTAATTCCTTCTAGGTATATCCTGAAAATATATCACCAAGGAATAAATAACTTTGGGTTTCTCAGATATTTGGTAAAATGTCAATTACTCTTACATAAGGAGTTTTCTCTGAGGGATAAGGAAGTACCATTGCTTTTTCTACAAAGCTTTTGCTATACAGGTGGAATTTTAATAACTTTTCAGTTAGAATATAATCTGTAATATAATATGGACCTTCCCCACTAAAAAGTACAGTAAAAAAATCTTTCAAAATTAAACCTTCAGAATTTCATGTTCATATCTGAGGAACTTCCAGGTAACTGTGAAGTTCTCCTGGCAGGACAGTCAAGATTGGTTGTCTGTGTCAGGAGGTTACAGTAACAGTAAGGCAATTTCCTCCCATGGCAGAGCCAAAGCTCTTTTCTACTGACAACATATTAAAAATCCAGAAAGGACAAAATGTTGAGGAAGGGACAAAAGAGAAGGACGTGGGTGAAGAACACTCGTGTGTAAACCATCCTGAGACAGATGTGGATTGCCTACAGAGATTTCTATAACCATAGATTTCACTATAACCATATAAATTCTTCTGGTTTTGAAGGACTTGACCCTCATGAACAATTAAAGTAAGGTCATAGGGGATTTGTAGGTTATCATCTTACTCAACCTCCTCCTTACATTTATCTGAAATTATTGCTAAAGAAAGCAAAAAAAATCCAAGCCACATGAGCAAAGCATCTAGTTAAAAGAATCCAGCAACTTGAAGTGTCATTAGAAATTAAAAAAAAAAAAATCTTTTCTGCAGGAAGATCTTCTGGAGGGGCAGAGCAAAAGTCCTTGCCTTTTCACAAGATCCATTTAAGCTGCCAGAAGAGTAAAGGCAATTTTAACTGTTCATTTATTCAGAATTCATAAATAACAAGTAGATTCACTAACCTCCTATTCACACCCACAGTTAATTTACATAAAATATTAAGCAGAATGCTTTTCTACTCCTTGTTTGATTCCAAGCACAAGATGTAAAAACCAGTTAAACTGCACAGTCCAGCCCTTATCCCTGCAAACCTCTATCTGATCAAGAAAATGCTTTTTGGCATCTTCTTCACTTTTCCCTACTGTCAGTGCATCCCTGATATATTCAATATCTTCTTTGCTGGTTAATTGGGGCATTCCAGTCATTAGCATCATGGAGAACAGGATGATCAGCAGGTTTGTGTGGTGTCGGAGAGCTAAATAAGCCTTCACACATACGTCCTGTGAGAGAGAAGAGTTTTTTGTTAATTGAGGAGATGAATTGAGAGGGATGGTGTAGGAATTTCACAGGACTCTCATTAACCAATGGCATTCACTACTCCAGTATGTCAGAGACAGGAGACCAAACAGAGCGATTCACCCGAGCAGAAACGTGACACAAATTTCTGCACCTGCTGCTCAGTGTAACTTCATTCACCACAGGCTGGGGCAACAAGAACTATTTGGGTGTACAGCTAATGGCTCTCAATCCTACATTGATTACTAAAGCATAAAACCTTAGCCTTACCAGAATTTCAAATTAATTTCCCTACCATATAACCTCTTTCAGTGGCTGTTGAAAGAGACAGCAATAATTCACTGTCTTCCTTTCCTGTCGGGATGTTCCCATTTAAAGACTGTGGCTGGGAAGTGATACTGAACAAAGCAGCACCTCCAGGGGATTGCTCTTCTTTTTCTATAGATGCCTATTAACTTCACAGTGGTGACAGATTACTTAACGGGGAAGATTTTTCAGGCTTGGTGTTCTAGGGAATTTTGCTAGCTGACAGCTCTAGTCTTCAGGCACTCTGCCTTGCTGTAGGATTTCTATCACTATGTACTGTCATTCTGGATTCCATAGACTTTTTTTATAGCCTTTTCATTTCCATTTATAAATAATCTCTGCTTAACAACAGAACTTTTAGAAGAATGAAATTTCTGCAGCTTAGAAAAAAATGCAACGTTTTTAAAAATAATATTTCCTGCAAAGCAACTAATATATAAACTGAAATTATTATTTCTTACATTAAATTTATAACTCATTTACTAGTAGAAATAAGAACAATGCAATGAAGACATCAATCATCAATCAACTAGAAATTAGGCCTGCAATGCAGCAATGTAAAAATATGAAAAATACCTCCAAGAAGGTTGTAATTATTCAAACCAAAGCTGAAGCAATGCTAATTTTTACCCAATTAAATATTCAATTTAACCTTTCCACAACTGTATATTTACGTTTTGAATAATACTTGGGAAATCCAAATACTTTAATATAAACTTCTAACAAATCCCATCAGCCCTCTAGAACACAAGGCTTTTATTTTTACAAGATATATGTTTTCTTTCTTCCTCTGAAACAGAAGGAAGTGCACAAATATTCTTAACATCTATCACTGTTCACATCAGCAACACCAGGACACCCAACCAGATAGGTTAGGAAAATACTAAAGAAGGAAGATGATACATTGAAGATCTGTCTGTACAATTTCTTTTTTTAGTATTGCTTGGGAACTTAAATCTTTTAATCTGTTCCCAAAGAAATTCTGTCCTGAAATAAGTTCATACTTATGAACTCCAATGTTAGCTTAGCTCTAACATAGCAAAAGATAAAATGCAATGGTCAAAGCACAATTTACAATAGAAAACACCATCACAGGGAATAGCTTCTCTCCATTATATCCGGAGAAAAAAAAATAAGAAAAGAAATTTTACTTATGTATTATCAACTTCAAACAGAGAAATCTTGTCACAAGAGTTAGTCTGTGTTTTGTTCCCCTTGAAAGAGATGAAAGGTCTTTATAGTTATTATCAAAGAAGGTTTTACATTTCTGTATGGATGATGAATCTCATTGCTTCGGGTGTCTGAGACGGAAAAACAATTATGCAGTCAAGAAAAACCAGGTATCACTGCATCTCAAAGGCAGTCCTTCCAGGAATTCAAAAGATTTTAAAAATCTGTATCTGCCTGTTCCAGTTATTTATTCAGACAGGAACTGAATCTAGTTTTGCATTAGTATCTTCCATGAAAATGAATTTTTACACTTCTGAGAGAGGCAGAAAGAACCAAAAATAACCCAGACGACAGGTATGTGTCAAGGATATGTGCATGTTTACCGTGGGATTAAGAAGAAAGCTGCTAACTCATCTAAAGCCATAGGCAAAATGAGAGTAGCTGAGGAGAAACCAAAATCCCATTGACCAACAGGAAAAAAAAGAATAATAATTTTGAAAGCTTGAAACTGTCCTAAATATTATTATCCTAAAATCCAGGCATTTTTATAAAATAAAGCATCCAAGTTCTGTTACATAGGCCATCCCTTCCCTATACACTATACTGCAAATAAGTATTTCTCAATGATGAATTGTGCACCCTTCTGTCACCTTTGTTTGACAAATACGTGAGATTTTGTAAAGAAATCGTTTAGAAGAATTTGATTAGCACTGAAATTACAGATCTCTGTATTATCAAGTCAGCAGAATAATGAAAAAATAATGAATTAGGTAAATTAAATCTAATGAATAAAAATGAGTTCATAATTTAATGCACAAACTATCAAAGACAATTTTAGGCAAACTAATTATAGGTAGGTGGACAAAGCTCAAAAAGGACTATGAAGATCTTAGATGAGGCTTTTTCAAAGGTTTCTACAAGTAAGAAGTGAAAAAGTTGTGTGTGCATAGGAGTAAAAAAGTTGATTGGTTTCAGCCAAAGGCTGTAAAGGAAATGCCACTACATATGACACTTACAGCAAGAGAAATCTGTGCAGTACTAGGGCAGCTGAAAAATTCATAGGTGGAACAGAAAAATACTTGTCTTCTCAGGTTAAGTTATGCTTAAATACATGTTTGTGATGAGGAAAAAGCCCATCAAATACTGCTTCCTTCCAAGCATTTTTGTGATGATATTAATAACCTCTGGCCTCTCATTTTCATTAAACCATCATAACAAATGCAAACAAAAAGGGAACCAAAATTTAGATTAAGAACTAATAGAAAGGAACTTCATTGCTAGTTCAGAAAAGTTGCCAGGCCACCAACAGCCTCAGAAGTTCACTAATGATGAACTATACTCTTCTGTAGTGAACTTTGGTCAAAGTTATTTGTCATTTTAACCTGCTCCAGCACATCTGCAATATGAGCTCTGGCTAACACATTGGACTATGTCCAGTGGATAAAAAGAAGTAAAATTTTATACAAGTAGGTTATTAATTTATTAAAAACACCAAAGACTGTAAAAAAAAAAAGGAGCCTTCTGAAGTACAAACTGTTTTAATGCAGTTAAGTACAAAATAATGAGAGATGCTCTTAAAAATTAATGAAGGGTAAATGCTGAGACTTTTCCATTAATACCTAAATGAGTCAGCAGGCATACTGAATGAATTCTTCAATATTAGGAAATATGATGAAACAAGTCAACTGGAAAGCGAAACTACAATTTTTTTTTATTTTTTTGCTCTGGCCAGGTAATTAAAACATACATTTTTCATAGCAAAATATGTGATGCAAATCTTGTTCTGTGTTACTCTTTTGTATAGAAGTATTTTAACTTTCCATTTACTGGTCTTTGAGACAGAAAAGATTCTTAATGTACTACTGCAATACCGGTATATAAACAGTAGCTACTGCAGCAGAACTATCCATGAACTTACATTTTTTGGTCAGTTTATTGTTGTCTGTGCCTAAATCATGTCACTTAAAATGCCCAGGTCACATATCATCATCACAGTTCACAACAGTAAAGCACATTCATCACCTTGTATTTGGCTAAGGCCACTAATGGAAATGACACTGGTGCTATGACAGCATTCTTAATCTGTCTGCATTAGTGGGATGGTAGCAGTACTTAGAAATTAGTACCAGAGTAACAAAATGTGTATTTAGTCAAACCCAAGACTCCATGATGGAAGCATGATGTATTGAAGAGAGGCTACGACCAAAATCACCTCTGATTGATTTTGGTATTTGGGCTGCTGAAGTAAAGGTCAGATACTCTCTAAAGAGCTGCATGATCTGTATATATGGAAACAACTTTACCTCACCGCAGACACCAATGTGTCTTTCAATCCTCCATTTGCAGATTTTAACCCTTTTAAATGTTTTCTGCTTCCAGAACAGAAGTCTTCTTTGAATCCCCAGACTGGAGTTTCAGTCCCACACCTGCATACGACTTACAGCTGCAGCGACAGCATCATTGCTGTACACAGCCCAGTTCACAGGCTTCCCTGAGAGCATGGGCTCAGCATTCTCTTCCCAAGGCAAACCCCAACCTAACATCTTTTGAGCTACAAGCCCCCTTCAAAACACCTCCACTGTGATAAAGGCAGTCCTGGCAAAATGAAGACTCAAAGATTGCACCTGGTTCTTTAGTTATTTTCCGAAGTTTGGGCAGTCACTTCAACCAAAGATAGCTGGTTCTTCTTCGCATGGGTCCTCTCCACACATGCCCTCTCCCTTTTGATTGTCTCTGGTGGACAGTGTGATTTGTTGTAACACAAGAATACCATAAGGTGGGAATTGCAAGAGGATCCAAGCGGATCCCCATCGCTGGCAGGAAGGCCTTCAGAATGTGTCCAGCCCAAAGACGGGGAACACTCATTTTTGGATGAGTGAGTAAAAGCACTGAGATGCGGCCACAAATGGAGACAAAATGCTGAAGTAACTGCATAGGGAACCCACTTGGTGTTATCATCTTAGGATAACTCCCATTGCCCATCACAGACAATCACAAGGGAGATGGGGGTGTGTAGGACACAGATTTGCTCTACAACCATGTATATGCTCAAAGGGACATAGCCATCATCCACCAGTAAGAACCTTAATTAGGTACTCAGGTTAGAAAACCAGACTCCTTACTGGGACTGGTTCGCCCACAGGGAATTCTCAACATGAAAGTTTGGCTTTGGCTTTGACTCACTCTACAGAAGAATTTTTGTTTTCATATTATAAGGAACCTGCTTTCTAAATCAGACACTTTACTCAAGGTCTCTAGAGACAACCACAGGAATAACAACTCAGACAAATACGTACTTCTGACCAGCCACATTCTCAATCATTTCCTTAAAAGTAGGAACTGCATACTGAAATCCCTCTTTGACCAGGTCCAACACTAGCTCGAATAATCACAACTGGTTTGGAAGCACTCAGTTTCAAACAGAAGCAACAGAACAGATTTTTAACACCATTTGTTTCTTTCAGAGTTAAATCTATCCATCCTGTTCATAAAACAGCATCTGAGATAGCTTATGGTCACTGATTTTTACTCAGATGCAGCAGTCCAAGCCCCGGAATTCAAAGAATTAGGAGGGAATAACACTGGCAAAGACAGCTGATGAATGCCTCACACCTGCTCATACTCCACAGAGGGTCTGCTTAGTGCCATGAGTTTCCTCTAATTGCACAAACACTGAAGCCCTCTGCAAAGTATTTTCAATCAAGACAAGAAACAAAGAGAACTGCTTATGTGGTCTGCTGCTAACAAGCTTTTCAATGTGCCTTTGTGAATGTTTGAATTCTAGTTCCCATAATTGTACAGATAACTTTTTCTCTTAGTTGGGCCTAAAATATCCTGGAATTGTGTTATGATTCAGTATATTTTATTAAGATAATACCCAGGAGCCGAGACCTTTGAAAACCAAGGCATTAACGTTCCTTTCAGAGGGAAAAAAAACATTGCTTAATTGATTTGCACACCCATTCTATTACCTGAAATTTATGGAAATGGAGACTGGTCTTCTTTCCGGAAGTTCCCATGACAAACAGAAAATCTGGAGTCAGCACAAAAGGAACTCTCTCCTTATTAATTCCAAGGAAGCTTTTATAATTCCCAAGAATATGGCCAAAATCAATATGGAAAAGGTTACCTTCATGAAGAGAAGGAGAAATCATAGTTAGACAAATACAATAAACTGCTAAACTTATGTGTATTCACTGTAGTTCCAAACCCTTTTTGTCAGTATTTATGATCAGTCTTAAGTTCAGCAGAAAAGACTATTTTCTTTCTTTTTGGGGGAAATACATGATTCTGTTCTCTTGGCAAAATTACTTTTTATTTATCTTTGGCAGTTGTTAAAAGTCTGGCAGAACTGCTGTATTATCTAAATATACACTCACAGCTTTTCAAAAACCAAGGAAAGCTTGTGCATCATACCCATAACAATCAGAGCATCACTACACAGAAAAGGTTTCAGGGTTGTTTCAAATACCCATGGGATTCTGGCATTACCCATCTCCTTGGCAAATGTCAGTGACTAAAATACGCTTTCTCCTCACACACCTTCATTAGACCTTCGTTCTAAGCCACTCTGTATGTTCAGAGTCTGCATTGTCACCCTTTGGATAGCTTTGAGAGAGTAGTAGGGCATCAGTTCCCACAAAAGCAATGAAAACCTCTCATTGTAAGGGTCACTACACCTACAGGACTGGAGTGTGCTGCTCCTCTTCACATTACTTTATTACTTTCACTGGCAGCCAGGGTACGGATACAAGAGTACGGTTACTTAAAACCACAGATTTGTAGTAGTGGCACATGTACAAAAATATAAAACATCCAATTATGTAAGATGATACTTAACAGTGATCTGTAGGTGGAACATCCTTAGATGTTCCTGATTTTAAGCCAGCTTTCAATTTCCCCCAGCCTACCAAATCTGACTCTCTGCAGACCTCTCAGACTGAGATCCTCCTGGCTCCTGAGGCTCAAGACAGCTCCTGTTAAAGACTCTGAGGCAAACCTGCTCATGATCACAACAGAATAACACATTTCTGTGTTTCTGTCTACTGACCTGTGCCTCATTTTCTGCCAATGGGAACTAACACCACATTATATTATATATAATGTTGACATTAAAGCATTTATTTGTCATTTTTTCCTCAAGGGCTTCTGCTGAACTTTTTTACTGTAGTCTTCAATTAGCTAATTTCTGCCTTCAGGGTACTTCTCCTCTCTAGCCTTCAACTGATAAAACTTTAATATGATCAATATTAAATATCCTTCTAACTATTTTCCATCTCTTATCAGAGACTAATTATGAAGTGAGAGGATCATGAAACTAAAAGTGAATTCCTTAGACTAAATAAAAGTCCACTATATGTACTGATTGTTCTGGGTTCTTTCCATAGGTAAGTAAAATTAAGGATGAAACAATGTGCAGCTATAGAAGTAACTCCCAAAGTTTATAGTACAAAAAAACTATGAGTTTCTTCAGGAGGATATAACCATCCTACAGATTTTAGTAGCAAAACAAATATACTCCATGTACACTTGTTTTCCTTTCTTATTTCCACTTAAGATTTTTTACATCAGTACACAAAACAATTACACTCCTCAGAAGTGAAAACAGTCCAGCAGCATATGAATTCTGACAGAATTCAGTTCCACTAAACATTGTCAGAACCACATCCACACATCAGATAGGTGAACACCTATCTGCTTTCTAAGTTTTTTTGGTGTTCAGAACTTAGATGTAGACAGTAAAAAAAAAATTGGTTTACATTTCTCATGACTTAGTTTGTATCAAACTGCTCCCTGGAAAAAAAATGGCATTATTAATGATAAATATCTACAGCCTGTATGAAGGCGAACAGGGGTGACAATGCATTTCAATGTCACAGGAGGACTTGACCTTGTAAGCATCACTGACAGAACTGGTTTGTCTCTCTTCATTCATGGTTAAATGCATTATTTATTAAAAGGAAGGATAAATCTAGTGAAGTATATAAACAGTCTGCACATCTATGAAATTCTCAAAAAATAACCCACCTGTTTCTGTAATCATGATGTTGTCATTGTGCCTGTCTCCTATTCCAAGTACAAAGGTTGCCACACAGTATCCAGCACAAGAATAAACAAATCTTTCCACAGCTGCCTGAAACTAAAAATACACCTTAGAGATGTTAAATGCTTCAATGCTAGACACTAAATGCAATCATTCTCAAAGTTATGTACCTTTCTGTTGACACACATCTATCAAGAGTTAGGCAAACTGTCTTGTAAAATACACCACTGCACAGCAGAGATCAAGACCGCAGCCCTGCACTGCACTCCCTGTGCTGGCTCTATCCCTCAGCACACAGAAAAGCAGCATAGAGCTGCTCACACATTCTGAGGAAAAAAAGGTGGCAGAAAGCTGTAGTAGGTCAGTGGATGTACACAAGCAAAGGAGTTGTGAGCACCCAAACCTGTATCTAAATCCCCTAAAACCACACTGCCTTTCAGTGTTCACAGATGTCCTCTCAACCTGCTCTTTATGTACCACTTCTAACTTCCACTGATAAAAGAGTAATTTCAGAAGCATCTTGTGTCTCAGGAATTTGGCTGCCCGCTGGGTGCTAAAGGCTCATTCACAGACACCCGCAGCTGAGTGCAGTGAAAATGAATGGATTTTTCAAACTCCCATAAGTAACAAACACAAACATATGGGCTCTATGCTCCTAAACTAGTAAGGTGCAATTGAAAATCCTACCTAAAAATTCAAATAACTCACCTTCTCTTCAATCATACATCTCTCCTTGAGCCACTGGTTTAGTATTTCATCCTTAAATGCACCAGTGTTCCCAACTGTACTCTGCTGAATTTTGGCAATTGTTGTAGCATCTTTCACAATTTCAATCATTCCTAAAGAAAATAAGGAAAAGGTTAGAAAAAGTTATTAAATTGTTTTTAATTTTAAACTGTGTTTAAAAATTAGCTGCAGATCTTCACAGACTGTGAGAATAAATTTATTTGACAAGAAGCAACAGTTCTTGTTCATTCCTAGCTGAAACCAGCCAGAGCTCATAAAGAGCCTGGCATCCAAACTCCTCTTCTATTGAAATGGATGTATCACAAGATGAGTGACGACCCTCTGCATACGGCTTTTCCCAAGGAGAGGAACTATTCCTGTCCTGATCCCAACTCACATTTTCCCCAGCTTCTCTCCACCTTCACAAAAATGAAGAGATGGAGAAAAGCTTCAGTTTTGCCGCAGTCTAGGGATGCAAGTGTTGCCAGGGTGGCAGAGGAACAGAGCTGACCCTCCTGCAGTGAATCCAATTTAAGCTTAAGTATGCATATACACAGAAAGCTCAGAAATACCAGTGCACAGTGAGGTACAGCAGTGGGATTGTTGGTGAAAAGCTCTGGTTGTCAGGGCCATGGGGTCTGTCCCTAAACTGAACACACCCTCCAAGGCAAACTGGCACATCACAGCAATACGGTGCAGAAACAAGGCCTTGTCCTGTTCGCGCCAGCATGTGATGGAGGGGAAGCTAGAGGGAAATGCAGAAACAGAGGCTGCAACACAACTCTGTACCGTAGCCAAGACTAGCAAATGCAGTCCAGACTGGGCGTGCCTGTTTGGGGGAAAGTCAGATTTTAGTTGAATTTATTTGGTAACTGGAAATATTTTATCTTCTTTCCCTGGTTCAAGTTCAACAGTGTCTTCTAGCTTCAGCTCCAGCTCAGAGATAAGCAAGCAAACAAAAATACCCCTTTCTCTCCAAAGCGATTCAAAGCAGTTTCTGATTTGGTTTCAATTTGACTCTCTTGGAAACACATAAATTTCTTTCTATTCACAATCCCACCCTTTTGCAATCACTGAATTATGTGGAATTTTTCAGTAACAGAGTAACAACACAGCAGTCTCTTCCTGCCTTCCATGCATGGCTGAATTAATGGCTGAATACCCCTGGAGGTATTTTCTTCTGTCTTTACAGTGGCCTGGATACATTTGCCATAAAACTGTTGTGGAAATATGACCTCCAAAACCCACCACCAAGACCACCAAATTACAAAGCTTTGCGTTTTGGTCTGTGCTTGTAAAGCTGCTGTTTTTCTCCAGAGTACAAGCTCCAGCTCTCATTCCAGCTGTTGAAAAAGCTTTCCCTGCCTGTGCTCACTAACCTCCCTCTACTGGCCAACACATCCTTCATTGTGGGGGAGCAGAGCAGGCTCAGGAGACGTGACGAGGATAGCAGTTCTCAGCTGGGCTGCATTCAGCTGCGAGGGAGCGCAGCAGGAAATGCACCATGCGATGTGTTTCTGGGGCTCTGTGGTACTAAGGCAGGTGACTCTTCTAAGAGCCAGCTTGACCTTCTTACTTTTAGCAGTGATGCAGCACAGTAAGTAGTGATAATTGCCTCACAGAGCCAGGAACATACGGATGTGTCAAAGGGAGAGAGAGCAGGGTATGATCTTTTACCACTGATACAGAGAAGAAAAAGTTCTTCCTACAGAGGTCTGCTTAGCAGAAGCACTGGAGAGGACAGAGGCTTCCAGAATTACACACTGCACTGAATGCAATGTCTTTTACAGAATGAGAAAGCTCTACACAGCAGGAGATGGCAGCCCCAGGTCTAAGACACCTGTTTCCCCGTGCTCAGTGTAGAGTGGGGTACTGTCCTTGTGTCAATACACAGAAACTGCCCAAGTTCCATGGAAGCACTAGGAGGGAGTGAAGAAACAGCCTGGAAGAAGACCACGTGTGAATATTGTGAAACAACATTTGCATGCCACTACTCTTTGGTTCTGTTCCAAACAAGCATAAGCTCTACATCAAAGTGTGCCACATTGGGTATTACTAATTTAGGCTGCAGGTATTCTCAGCAAACCAAGCAGGAGTGTCAATGTGATTAACCATGCCCCTACTGGGGTGCTAAAAGGATGCTAAATTCTTACATCTCTCCCATGCATATAGGAAAATCAAATATTATTTCCTTGAGACAGAAGAATGGGGAATCAATTAAGAATTCATGAAAGAATAACAGAAATCTGTGACTCAAGTATGAAAATGCCAGAATCACTGGCAGAATTCCTCTTTCTTCCTCCATTTTTTCAATGCATTACATTCTCTTGAGATAATTTTGAACAAAATTAAATCAGATCCTAAAAAGCTCTCTAAAAAATTAGGTTTAACACATCTAAAGGAGAGGAAACCTCCCCCCAACTTTCCTTATATTTATAGTTAGTTAGTATTTTGATGTACAATGTTCCATTTCCTTTATTATTAAAATTCTATCTATATATTATTCAATCTTAAAACATTTATATTAGGAGAAAAGAAACTCTCTTATTTCACGCAACCAGGTATTTTATCAGTGAGTCTGGGTTTCCTGCATTGCTGAGATATCCTGAAATCAAGAGGATGTTAAAAAATTTTATGTGGCAATGGATTTTAGAGAGGAAGTACATTACAAAAGTATATTAAAGAGTTCTTAATTTTAGTGGGTTTTCCTACTTGATTTCTTTCACCATAAGTTCTGAAAAATTGATCATCTGTGCTGCAGGAACTAATGCCCCTGTGAGAAATATTGCCTGAGTTTCCTGTTAAGTAATGTTGTTGCTTCTATGTAGTATGAAGCTTTAGGTCAGGAAAAAAAAAGCTTTGCTCTTTTCTCTATTTTATTCCTATCAACACATTAAAACACATCTTGAATAAGTCACTCACTTTCACTGCTGTTTCATATTAAATATTGTTATTAAAGAGAAACTTGGAGCAAAACCAAAGTAGTTGGACTTGCACAGGAATCACAGCCAGTAAAGCTGGTGCTGCAGCTCAAGGAAGGGCAGAAACCACTGCCAAGATGCAACTGAAGGCTACTCACAGAAAGTGTAATAAAGTGCTATTTACCTCAGGACTACAGCACATATTAGAATAGTTCTCCCATACACATCTTCTGTAAATATGGTATTTTGAATTTCTAATCACAGTAAGTGTGATCACATACCTATTTTGTTCCCTGTAGAAATACAACCATATGGCAACAAACAGAGGTCCAAGGATTCTGCTTCCCAAATGGATTCCATAATTCGAAGAATCTAGTAAAAACAAATGTATATGCTAAGTTATTTCAAATTATTTGAACATTACAGATTACTCATACATATAACACTACCCTGACTTCTGAGATAGGGCTAATTCAATTTGCTATTCGATTAAGAGATAAATACAGTAAGTGTGCAGCCATTCAAGATAATCAGTTACAGAACCAGGGTTTATATTTCTTCATCTGTCCTGTGACCAGGCAATCTCTACTTTTCTATACAGTATTAATAAATATATTGTATGATTTCTACATAAGGTGAGATTGAATGCGTTAGCAAGCATGTCCATTTTTTCCCATAAATACTACCAAAAGCCCTAACAAACCAGTTGTCAGAACCTAGAGTGATGCTAGCTACTGATTTTTCATTTGTTAACTTCACCCATTGCATAAATAAATGACAAAAACACTTCATCAGAGAAACAGGCCATCTTGCACTAAGTAAGATTCTGTCTCTAGAACACCAAAATGTGAAGTATGTATGGCATATGGCAGGAAAAGCAAGGGTAACAGTATGTACTGCGTCTGGTTGGGATGAAGCTCCTTTTCTTCAGAGCAGCTTGTACCGTGCTGTGGTTTAGGGGGTGACCAAAGCAGTGCTGGGAACACACTGATGTCCCAATGTCCCAGCTGAACAGTGTCTGCTGAGTGTCAAGGCTGCCTGTTTCTCACCCTGCCTCACTGTGACTAGATTGGGGTGCACAAGAGATTGGGAGGGGACACAACCAGGCAGATGACCTGAACCAACCAAAGAAATACTCCATGCCGAACAATGTCATGCCCAGCAATAAAACAGGGAGAAGGGGTTATGTAGGTTAACCATCTTCTGTGCAGGAACCAGCTGGGAACTGGTCTACCCATGGGATGTGGTGAGTGACTGCCTTACACCACTTGTTTTATTTTCTTCATCTGTTCTTCCACTTCTCCTTTGCTTATTAAACAATCTTTAGCTCAACCCACAAGTTTTCTTGCTTTTACTCTTCCTTTCCTCTTTCCCCATACCACCAGGGTTAATCCATAACACAGTAACATAAAAAACTGTAGTACAACGAAGATGATCCAGTGCTGATGTCAGCCTTGCCATACAGAGTTTAAAATACAAAAGACAACCTCGTATTTCATACAGACAGCGAAGACAAAGATATACACACTTTGGAAAAGTAAAATGATTTTAAAATATTTTAAAATATTCATGTTATTGTTTTTATAAGTTTTAGCTCCCATACCTGTAAAATTAGCATGTCCTGCCGGAGGTCATCTCCATGTTTGAAGATGATGCCTATCGTTTCATTTGACAGAGCTGTTGGATCTGCACATTTAAATTCAAGCCAGAGAGGCTTCTTCTTAGATGCCATTACTTTACATTTTTCTATCTGTGAAAGACATGTTTATTGCTTGCTAGCCATTGTATGCCAACATCAACCCAAGAAACCTTTTTAACTGCAGCTACAGAATAGTTCACCAACTTCCACTCAGTTATACCACAAGCAACACACTGAAAGCACATGTAAAGAACGGCGTTCAGTTGCCACACAAAACCTCCCTGAACCTGCACAACTTTTAACTACTGCCCATGATAAAGAAGTGTATCTCGACTCTCCAAAACTGGATTTAGCTTGTAAATCTGCTTCAGACAGACTTAAAACAGGAATAGACATTTTGACGTAACAGGAAATTATGGACCCTCAACAACAGCACTTCAACAGGTGCTTTGCAAAACCAGAATGTAATCATTGTCCAATGCAATTTAGCACATCATCTACCCTTGTGACTTCTAGCAACTACATTCCAGATTGCTTGATTCAATTCCCTAAGTAAATTGTTCACATTCATGGGGGAGATCGCATTTTTGAAACTAATTTAATGTAATCATTTGTAAAACAAGAAAATTAATTCCCTACTTAGTTTTATTACACTTATAATATTGATAAATTCAGCACTGAAACTGCAGTATTTCAAATGTTTTCTCCAGTAATTATGGCTAATACAACTGTAGTATGCCTTACTTTCTATTCTGGAATTCCTGATTCATTGTTAAACATTACTATGTACAATAAAGCCATCTAAAATTTAAAAAAATGCAAGTGCACATAATTTTGAGTGTTTGAGAGCTGATGGAATCCATGATGTAGGAGTATTTTAGTATATTCACTTTTCATAAAGATTATGGACATGTTAAAATGAACATGAAATGAAAGCTTTATACCAAACATTTTTATTCATATAGCTCGGAAAAGAAAAGCTAACCCATCAATTTTTGGACATAGCTACCTTCCTTTGTAAATCTATTGCTTCGTTCATCTAGGAAGGTCCTGGTAGGACTGGATACTTCCTAAGTGAAGGAAAACTAGAAAATGCAGAGAAAGCTTTTAGTTTATATCTACTTTCTGTCAAGCAGTTGATTATTTCCATACAAAAAAAAAGAAGACTAAAGAGAGACAAATACAAACAAGAAAATAGTATTTAAGAAGTCACAAATCATTTCTGAATACAAAATGTCTGAATTGACTTCTTTGCTGACAGTGCTTCAGCCATGCTCAGCTGGGAGGTGTTTAATTCTCTCAGCTTGAAGACAGACTAGCTTATAGCCTGTCTCCCAAGGCACAGGTTTATTTAACAGAAACATGGCCATATCTAGACAACGCCTGACTATTCTGCAATTCCTTAAGTTAGATGGTTTGTCTGTGCATGGCTAGGAGAAAAATTAAGGGATTCTTTTCTTACTGCACATCAAGTGATTCCAAGAATCTTCTGGATTCTGACTGTGCTTCTTTACCCAGACCTCACATTGCATTTTAGACGCATGATCAAATTTCCTTTCACAACACATCTGCTGGTTTATGAATCTTTTTTTTTAAACTCTGAGTCAAGCATACACAATTGCAATCTCACCACAAAACTGAAGGCAGCAATACAAAAAACCCAAGTGTTTCTTAATGTATTTCTAACCAAATCATAATGTATTTTCTAACAAAAACAACAGAGATACTGAAACATCAGAAATAGCTGAGGTAGACATTTTTGTCAGTATGATGAAAGTCTGTACCCAAACCTTAGTGACAGATATGAATCAGGGTAAGACAGAGAAAGTAACTGGAAGAATAGAAACTGAATATCCCAAAGCCCAAATCAGATAAAACAGTTTTACACAGGTATTTATCTTCAAAAAAAGTCAGCTACCTGGTTAAATCCTGGATTAAACTAATGGAAAAATTATAATTGCCATTTAAAGATTAGAATTTCATGGGTTGCTGCAATTTTTTAGCACATGGTGGCATGTCATTACATTTAGAAAAACAGTAATAGCTCTGGGAACAAAAACCTCCTGAGTCCATGGAATGTCATCATATTCACACTGAAATAAGACTATTAGACATATAAGGAAAAATTTTTACCAAGTGACATATACTTGCAAATAGATTTTTTTTTAAAAGGATTTGTAGAAAGTCAGAATATGCTTACCACTAGTGCTCCTGCTCTTAGTCCAGGATCATATGGAACTCTAAAACTTTCTGGAAGTTTGCTGCCCTGTAATTTTTCAAGCTTTTGTCTCAGCTGTGCAATAACTGCAATTACAAGTAAGAAAACACAACGAAATCAAAAGTTGGAAGGCAAAAAGATTATAGATAATCAAACTTGTTGAGCATTATAATTTGGCTAAAAAGCTCTGTTTAGCTATTTTTTAAATTGCTTTCCTCCTGGATCTCCTGATTCAAGGCAGGGAGGAAAACTCTTGAACATGCACTATCAATGGTCAGGGCTGTTTCAGATACCTAAAGGTAAACTCTTCAAACACCTCAGAAGTATGTGCCTTCTCTGCAGTGTTAGAAACACTGCACAAAAAGAGTTTACATTAAAATGTCAGCTTTAGTTTAAAAAACAAAACACAGTAGAACACACCAAAAAATTTTTCCCTCATAACTGACAAGAAATGCAGACAGACTCAAGGCTTTTGAATTTCTGGAATCAATTACTCTGTAACCATAAGGAGACAAACTACAGAGACACTGAATTTCCTATCCTCCTAAAACTGGTTTCATAGTGCAGACTTCATAATCTCACATTCCAGTAAGAAGAAAATTTGCTGTATATTTATATGAACAAGAATTTTAATGTTCATATCTAAATGCAATCTTTTAATTAATAAAACCTCAAGCTTCTATATCTTCAAATCAGAAGAGTACAGATTATACAACGCATGATGTATTTTGTTCATCTCAGCTAGTGAGTGTCAGCAGCATAAGCAATACACTGGCATTACCCTGCATTAGGACAAAGACCTGAACAATATTCTAAAAAAAACTGTAGCTACACAGCAGAGGATGTATATATATCCTTAACTAATTTTGGAGATAAAAATTAAAGAGAAAAAAAATCGTACTGAGAAAGCTAAACATGGACCTGGATACTTAAAATAGAACCACAGTCACAGAATCATGGATTAGTTTGGGTTGGACAGGACCTTTAATGGCCATCTAGTCCAACCCCCCTGCAATGAGCAGGGACATCTTCAACCCAACTTGCTCAGAGCCCCATCCTAAATATTTCCAGTCATGGGGCATCTCCACCACTCTGGGCAACCTGTTCCAGTATGCCAACACCCTCATCATAAAAAAAAGCCTTCCTTAGGCGTAGTCAGAATCTGCCCTGCTTTAGTTTAACACCATTAACCCTTGTCCTATTGCTACAGGCCCTACTAAAATGTTTGTCCCCTGCCTTTTTTACAAACTCCCTGTAAGCACCGGAAGGCTGGTGTTAAGTTTCCTGAGCCTTCTCTTCTCCAGGCTGAACAACCCCAAGACTATCAGCTCTTCCTCACAGGACAGGTACACCAGCCCTCTCATTGTTTTTGTGACTCTCCTCTGGACTCACTCCAGCAGATCCATGTCTTTCCCGTCCTGAGTGGCCCAGAGCTGGATGCAGTATTCCAGGTGGAGTGTCACAGGGGCAGAGTAGAGGGGCAGAATTATCTCCCTCGACCTGCTGCCTATGCTACTTTTGATGCAGCCCAGGACACTGGCTTTTTGGGTTGTTAGTGCACATTAGGCTAAATCAGGACAGTTCAAACACTGCTATCAAATTTAAAAAGTCAAGCCAAAAGAACTGGCTGAGAATTCACAGAATACAAATGTTACACTTATCCTAGAGGGTTTTAGGAAAGAACTACCTAGGAGTGCCTGGTAACTAACGTGGTATCTCTTCTGGTAAAAAATAAATCTGACAGCTATATACAGGAGCTAATAAGTGGACTTCAAAATTAGACACTTTTCAAAAAAACACCTAAAAAATCCCAAACCCAAACCAACAACAACACAAAAACAAACCAACCAAACAAAAAAAAGCCCCTAACAACTCCCTCCCCCACCCCCCAAAAGCACCTAAATTGCAGTAACTTGCATAATGAAACAGCTTTCTATAATGTAACTATGGATTTCCTAGACAAACGTCCAGGAAAGTTACTCTTTACAGTTTACTGTTTGTTCAGTATCCTCACTATAATGTAATGTAATTTGAAAACTGTATGCAAACCAATTGAAGCTACAAAACTTTAAGAATAGCTGATTCTAAAACACAAGTAAAGGCACTTCCTAAAACAATTTTCAAGTTGATCTGTCTTAAGAACAAGGTGCTATGCATTTTAAGCGATGAAACAGCTGCATAGACACATTCTTGGAAGAAAAATCATCTAGCTCAGAGGGTGATGAAAGCAGATAATCCCATGCAAGATGTAATATTATGATCTTAAGAATTTATTTATTTATTATTACTTGCTATCTTCAAATATAAGCAAAGAGATTACAGTGGAAAGTGAAAGAAGCAGTTTGACAGCATGATTGCTACCGGAATAGTATGGACCTAGCAGGGTGGAATTTATTCTTTACAGAAAATCCACAAACACTGGAAAAACATATATAAAAGAATTAGATGAGACTGCATGACAGAATGAAATGAAACAGGACAAAACATTCAGACTGAAAATATGAACAACAATGAACATTAAAAATATAACTTAAAGGATAAATTTTAGGGTATACATTTTTAAAAATATAAGGAATAGAGGGTGCCTGTAGAAAAAAATCATGCCCTCAATAATCTGAGATAAATTACATTAGATATAGCATTAGTAGGACACTCAACAGTTTCAGGAAGCCTTATTTAGTGAAAATGTCAATTATATAAGTCATCTTTCAGTGTTCTGCTGTACATTACATCCAAAGATTCTTTAACTTCAAAACCTGGTGGGTGTTAATGTGATTGCTTTCTCTTGAAACTTTTCTTCTTTGCCCACATACCCTTCAAAGATAATGCATTATGGAATCCACTGCTCTTACAGACATGTACATCTGCAAGGTTGTATAGTTGCTTTCCAAAATACAGGATTCTGACTAAATACATTTAGCATATAGAGTATTTTAAGATAAATTTAATAAGTTGTTTGGAAACAATGTTGGGCTTCAGTAAGTCCCTTAACTCATACTATGTGGCAACATAACAGATATTACTCTATATATTGAAGAATAAATGCACATTTCCTTCAAATCTCTTTTGACACACCACGACAGCCACTTCCACATAGCCAGAGTGGAGAGCCTTTCCAATCCAAGGACTTCCTGGCCTGGAGCATACCAAGCTGACCATACAAGAAGAGGTGGTCTCTCTACAGCTCTTAGAATTTTAATACTGTCAGGTCTTCTCACAGTTACTCCCAACATCAAGCAAGTAACAGGAATGAGGATAAACAAGTTTTCAAGAAAGTTGGGGCGGGGGGGGGAAAAGGCAGTCAAAACCTAGAAGTAAAGAGGCATTGCATAGCCCAGCTGTGGCTTCCAAAGCAGTGCCTACAAGAACTGGAAGTAACAATACCACATCTGTGCCTCACAGGACTCCTCAAAGACATGCCCTGTGTATTGACCTCTGATCCACCAGCTACTTCCATGGCATAGCAGAGGCTGCACTGGACTCCTCCCTGATCTTCTTGCCAAAAATCTTCTAGTGATAGTTTAGGGGAAGGCTGTATTTCTTGGCAAGCGTCACTTTTAACTTCCAGTTAATATTTGTGTCTTTCTTCAGCGCTGGCATTCGGCTAAGGGTTATGTACAAGCACTTATCTGTTTCCCAGTTGGCATGGCATGAGGTTCAAGAAGATAAGCCAAAGCTTGGGAAAGTACTGGGTGTCTAGAACATTGATATTCTTTTCACTGATATTTCACTGATTTCATTGATATTCACCCTTTTGGGGTGAAAAGAGCAAACAAATCTATTACTGGTTTAATCATTATTAATTTACACTCACATTTTAAAGGAAGTAAAAATTATGCCCTTTGACAGTAATTTATCCACAAATTTTCTAAATGAACAGTACAGTTTGCTACCTAGTTTTTCACACCCAAAGAAAAAAAATAGTATTAACAACAAAGAAATGCCTTTCAGCAAATACCTTGAGAAGTAACATCATACTTTTCTGCAGAAACCGATTTAATCTCCATTGTGACTTTATGCAGCAATTCAATTACTTGAACCTGCTTCATGAAATCGTGCAGCATTGCTTTTCCACAGCCCCTAAGATAGGCTTCGAGGATGACTGCAAACCTCTGTTGGTAGTGCATGGACTGGGCAATTTCGCTTCTTAAGAACCAAAACAAGAAGTGACCAATTCTTTTGTTCTACAGGTAAAGAAAAATACTACAGTTAGCATTCATTTCTTGACAAAGGGTTTTAACAATGCCAGCAACTTTAGCACAAGTTGGCTGTATTTTGAAGTACTTACTCTCAAACCACGTTTCAGCAGAAATCTGGCTAATGCACTGTCATGATATGGCTCAAATTTCACAGCCTGAGTAATACAAACATAGAAGACGCTGTTAACACATTTAAGATCCCACTGCACTTACACTTAACCAATGACATCTAGAAAACTCGCTGCTGCAGGAGTAGAGAATGTTTAACAAAGCAGGTCTTTTTGAAGCTCTCTGTCTGATTCAAGAAGCACATTTTGCTTGCAACAGGTTCTTTTCAGGTTTACTATTAATGTGACAATGCAAGGCGTGGAGTACTTAACCGAGGAGTCCAACCTGAGCATATGCACAAAGCAAGGACATTCTTGGCTAAAACCAGCAAGATCAGAAACCAGTCTGCAGTATGACTGACACTGAAAATGCTTAAAATGATTACTGATAGATGGAATAATGTATTTGTAATAGTTCTTAAATAAAATGTTTCAATAATAAAATACTGGTTTTGGACAACATCTGCTACTTTGCGACTAGGGCACCAGGATTTACTGCTGGGTTCCCCAGAAAGCACAGGATACAGGAGCAGCTTTTCAGACCACTTATCTGGCCTTTATTCCACAAATGAATGACAGAGTAAAAGCTCTGATACACAGCCTATATTAATGAAGTACAATTAAGAGGAAGACTTCACCAGACCTTTTTTTTTTACCGACTCTGTGAAAACAGATGTATTTTTTCTCTTCCAAAAGCTGCTCCCCTCCATCCAAGCCTCCAGACATTTCCAAGCTACTGCCAAAAAAGGGGGGTGGGAGGAGGAGGGGAAAGTCAACAATGGTTTTCAAGTGTCAGCATTGGAATCCTTTTGCTGTTATTCTCTCCTCCATCCCAATAACCAGGTGAATTGGTCTACCAGAAAAGTATCACACTTCCAGGTTCTGGGCTGTGCTAGGGAACTTCTCCACTTTAACTCATTTTTGCAGCAGCTTCTTTCATGTTCCTTGAGGAACTCAAGTTTATAGAAGATTTGTATTAAGATTAATGGTGGAAAACAAAGTATGCATTTCTATCCCATGGCAACAAAAGCAAAATGAGAAGCATACTATCTATGAATCAGAGTCACAAAATCCCTGTCATGGACTGAGGGGGTTGGTGAATGGCTTCAGGTTCTGGAAATAGAGTGCCAGGAAGCAGCCCGTAGGGAGATTAAGGGAAAACAAAGGGATGCGCAGAGAGCTGGGTGCATGTAGTATGCTCTGCTTTCAGAAGCAACAAAGTATGCAAACCTCTAGCAAGAGTTATTCAACAGAATATAATGGCTCTTTCAAGATCACTGTGGTCTGCAGCTTGCAAAGAAGCAACCAAGCCATCAGCAAAGGTCTGCTAAATTCATCAAACAAATCATAGTTTTATAAACTCTTACAAGTCCTGTGGCACACAGTTGAATTTTTATTATTAAAATATCAACATGATTTCCAAAATGTAAATTGTCCTGTGAGTTTATTCAAAAGAAAAAAAAAAAATCAAGCTTTTTCAGTCAGCCTTCCTGAATGAACAAACTTATAAAAATGTCACAAAGACACGTTCTTTCTAGCTGCTGGCTAAGAGACAGACAAGAAAGCCAAGCACCAGACTTGCCCTTCTCCTGTATCATAATTCTGCAAGAAGTGTCTTGACTGTCTGTGCAGTACTGTTTTATTTCCCCAAACAACATTGTCTTATTTAGGAAAGACAATGAGAATTCACAAATATAACAATATATAGATCCGTTTACTTTGGGTATGAGATTATGAGGCATGAGGGGTTTTTAATAAAAACTAATTTTCCCTGCAGTAAGGTGCCCAAAAGCAGTAATTATCACATAAATTCAAATGGATTTCTCATACTTCCAAGAAAGCCTATTATAAACCTCATTCTAGTATATACTAATGTTCACATAATCTTGAAAAACAATTTAAGACTGAAATACAGCCAAACAACCAACTATTAGTTCAAAACAAAACCTCCTTATTGAACTTGCAAATATATTTTAACATAAAACAATATTTAAAAATGTATTACGGCCATCCTTACTGAGCTGATGTTTCAGAAATAATTATTTTAAAAAGTCCATTTTTCTTTTTCCTTCACAAAGTCAAATAACAACTTTTGCATAGCAACAATAAAAGCTGGACATTAAAAAATGTGTGCTGGCACTTCATCAGGTCCTTGTGTGTACTTTTGCCTTGTCAATTCAGCAGGTGGCCTTCACTCACTGCCATAGACATGCAGTATAACCATTGGCGTTCATCTTACAAAGAATTTTGTTGCATTTTAACTATCCTATCCATGGTTTATCAACTGTACAGAGAACAACAGACAATTACAGGAAGCTCAATAGGTTGATTTATGGTGTGGCTGCTTCTATTTGAAATAAACTGGGGGGGGGCAGGGAGGGAATAAAATGCTTGATTTCTAACTCTACAGAGGATAAAATGGGAATATCCTGTGCAGAGTGAAATAAGCCATAGAGCTTTCATAGAGGTGTGCATCTGAAAAGTGATGAGCATTTTCAAGAGATGTGTCCACGGGAGCAGACGAATGATTGACAACCATTCTCTGAAAAATGTAGATTTTAAATACACTGTCATACCAAAACTTTGCTGCAGGATGCTGACAGCTTATGTTCCATAGCTAGCTAAGAAATAAAGACAAGGAATGGAGCAGGGAGGTAAAAGTTGGAATCTAGCATGTTTTTCGTTTTTAAGGATGGTAAGCTCACTACTTTTTACAACACCTCTTACTAAAAATGACACAGTAAAGTTAAGGCACTATGATTTTATGCTACAGTATTTTATTTAACTGTTAGAAAGGTTTATTCTTTTTAAAACTCACCAGATTCGTACTTCCTGAACACAAACAATTTTTAAAAAAATGGAAACAACCCCAGTATTTCCCCTATTTTCTCAGGCGTTTTGATAGCAACCAATCATCATCCCAAACTCCTAATTTGGATACAAAAAAAGTGAATAAAATTGCTGAGCCACACGTAGACAGCAAAAGCTCACAAGCCAAGCATATATATAGCAGCAGCTACGTGGGAGGCCCAATGAGGTAACCGTAGCGACTCCTTTGGTTAATGCAGAAGTGCATAAATTCTGCCGAATCTTCAGACAAGCAAAGACAAGGCTCGAAAGGCTTTGTTTAAAGCACTACCAATGTGCAGCAAAATCTGAAATACTAGCTTCATTTTCCTGGAAATCTGGGCTCTCCCTGAACCTGCAGAAATAAAAAAGCGGCCTCCCCAGCTGCAGTAGTTCCTTTTTTTTTTTTTGAATTATGAATGTTGTCCTCTGATTCTTTGAAAAAAATATTTCTTGCTCTGAGGGATGACAGCCTTTCCATGCAAAACAGAGCCCTATCAGGTGTAGAAGGCCTGCAGAACCACCTGGCTCCAGGGGCCATGTTTACCAGGAAGAACACAGGTTACAGCTTCCGTCAGCCACCAGAGGAGGCTGACTGTGCCACTGCCACAGTGATGGCACCGTGTTGAGAGAAAAGCAACCAAACCAATTTTCTTGTGTAACCGATATAAACCCTCCCAATGTTTGATCTGGCAGTTTTGCACACAAAATGCTTCAAATTGATACAGCAGTGATCCCTTTACATTAGAACCACAATATTTTGCCCAAGTTCCCAGAAGGATTTAACCTTATTACGTAGTCCTAGCAACTCTTTAGTTACCTTCAAAATTTTGTGGGGGAGCTTCTAGATAAATTTTCTCCCCTTAACAGTACAAGACTAAAGTCACTGCAACATACCATGTAAGTACACTGGTGTTCTTGACCTAAACCCAACCCCAGATTTTTCTTCAGGCCTTGCCCACGTCAACATCTGCTTTGCTGTCTTTCTGTCTACAGTCTTTCTAAACTATCAGTAAAGTCAGTCAACAACTCTTCAGTGCTGTGTGATTCAAACCTGATATGAACAGGATTACAGACAGCACAGTCAGGATTTAGTCTCGTCATAGATGTACTGGCATTAACAATTTCCAGAAAAACTTACTACTGTAAACACAAGATGCAAATTGTAAAACACAAGGCAGTGGTACCATAAAAACAACAACAAAGGCAAAAGACAAAAAGTAGAAAAGTGTATTTTGCATTAATCTGGTTATTACCACTGCTTGGACTAAATGTTGAAGACTTCAAAACTAGGAAATACTACCAAGACCTAAAGAAATGGGAAATGCAAATGATGGGGTAACGCAAATATATTGCTGGAAGGCAGAGTTCAAGAATGCAAATACACCTTACCTGCACAAGCTGTAAAAGATAATGAAGAACATCATCATCTTCTAAACCTTCCAGTTTTTGAACTGCCATTGCTCGGACATTTTCGTCTGAAAAGTTACAGTCCAGAAGTTGCATTGTGAGTCCAACATCTAAAGTGCTCTGATCCCAAGCCTCTTTTTTAGCTAGCAACTGGTATGTTTTGGCCACTATTTCTTGTTGTCCCCATTTCACAGAGCTAAGCAGCTTAGGATATGCCTTGGGGTGCTTTATGCTCTCATATCTAAAGTGCCACAACAGTTCTTTGTCCTCAGGAGAAAGTGGGTTAAGTGGGTCAGTTGCTATGATCTCTTCAAGTTGCTTGCGAAGCTGGTTGGGCATTTCAGCTCGGGGCCTGTCCCCCTGGGGATCTGATGATATCCTGTGCTTGGGCAGGGCAATTGGGTGACAATATTTGTCCAGCACAATAGAGATAGCCATTGAGTTTTCTTTATCCGGGTTAGTTGCTGATGTGAGTTTGTCTGCATTGATACTCCCTTGTTCTTCCCCCTTACCTGGAATTTTCCACATGTGGAGCACATACTCCCCACTTCGAAGCAAGAAACGGTGATCTATCAACAAAAGATTTACATAATAGAGAAGCTGGGTTTTGCATTTTGCATCAGAGTTGGAGGATTCGTGTGACTGAAGGTTTGTCTTTGCAGATGGTCCCTGTGCTTTGCCGCAGTATATCTGAAGATTCAGAAGTGCTCCTTTAGGCAAATCCTTGATTTTGATGTCAAACTCCAACCAAATATTCCACAGAACCTCCTCAGTAAAAGGCTTTGATGAAGTTCTTCTCTGTGAAAGGAGCTGCTGCCCATGTTGAATGTTAGCCTCTACAAACACAGTAAGATCAGTATTTCTTGGTAAAACTGGGATATCAATGCCAATTATTTTCACTCTGAATTTCCTATTACAATCCCACAAAGAGATAGTGAAGACTCTCTCATGATCTTTTCCATCTATTGTCAATTGTTCATGATACCCTGTAACTCCTGTACAGTCATCCACCAAAGGCCATTCTTCCTTCTGAACTTCATCTTCATTTGGGTCAGGGGGATTGTCTAGGACAAGGTGGATTTCTTCCCCATTCTTAAGGCACTGTCTTATCCAGTGAAAATCTTTGATTGGTGTCTCTCCAGTAATGTACTCGTCTCTGCCACAAATCCTGAGAACAAAATCCAGTTCGCTATGATCTTCAGGAATGTCCATCAAAGACTTTTTCTTTGCCATTTTTGTGAAAAAGCTGTGGAGAATCATATCTGGAGTGTCATCTATTGACACTTTAATTTTCTGACTAGTTGTTCCTCTATGTATGATTATGAAAATGTTATTATTAGTGATCTTTTTAAATAAATATTCTGGGAGTGGCTTAGATGTAGTCCATGGGTGCATTGCATATAATTTAGGGTCTCTGCAGGCTACCTCTATCATGCGTGGAGTGACTAATCTGCGCCGGGTAAATTCTAGTTCATCGTCATGCACATTGCTTACATCAGTGACATCATAACCAATTAAATCATTAAGTTGTCGCTGAAATTCCTGAACAACTTCTGATGGTTTTTGTTTCTGGACAACATAGATCTTGCCTACCTTTTTCTGTAACACCTTCCAGTACAGTATGCAGTCCAATGTCTGTAATACTTGATGTTTATCATAAATTTCATACCATTGTCCTTTCTTCTGATACTGCAGAATAAATTGGTCTGGGGTGAATGCATGGTAGAAGTCTGTGGTTTGACTCATCTCTATTGCACGCATCCAAATCTGTGCCTTCATTTGCTCAACTGTACAGTTGCCAGCTATCTCGAGTAACATAATTTCTGGTGCTTTAGTATGTTTATTGCTTGTAGGTAAAATGAACTCAATGGATATCAGTTCCATTGATGAAAAACTACTCGATGTACAATGAGGTTTCATTTTTCTTCTCCTTCGTTTGTTTTCCTCTCTCATAACAACGGGCTGTTCATGATCCCCCAACTCCATGCCAGAAGAAATCTAGCAAAACATACAATTACTTGATCACTTTCTCATTTACATTTATCTTTACTCTTACTTTTTAACTTTTATATAACTTCATATACACTTTTTATATTTCTGCTTCCCCTTAATTTTTGGTCACAAATACTTGATTTACATAAACCACCTCAGATGTAATCTACTCAATTCAACAGCTAATATAAATAAAAAAACCCTCCAACCAACTCCCAGTGATTACGTAATTAACATAGAGGTTTTAAACATCCTGCCCAGATTTTACTGAGGATAAGCAGCTTGAATGAGCAACCCCCATATTGATTTGTCCTTGCTTCTATTTGATCAAGCACTGATTCTTCTGCTGCCTCATCTGTTTTGATGCTGCTGATGTTAACATAAGTGGATTTTCATAGAAATCAAAAGACAGACTCCTGTATATGAATAGAATGCAGTCCCACTGAGCTTCAGGAATGGCAGAAAGTAACAAAATAAGCAATTTCTTTGCAGTCTGGACAGACGTGAGCCTATTCCCAGTTCCCTCTGCCTCTCTTTTTAGTGATGAGGAATCAGGACTTCAACCTAAGAAAAGCCCCCAGGATGCAAAAGTCAGGGACTATTTCTGAAGATATATTTAACGTGCATCTAAATTCAAGGCTACTGTCCTTAGATGTGCTTCTTTTAAATAAATCAATTCACCAGACTGATAATACCCATCCATTTTCAAAGTACACACTGCCAATGTGACTATTAGTTTGTTACAGAAGAAAAATCTCCCAAGCTGATGCTGATTTATTACCCTATACATCAAATCACACCTAAAACACCAGTGAAACAATATTAAACATGAGTAGCCTACCTTATCAGCATTCAGTAAACAAAAAATATTGTTGCTCAGTTAATCTCCATTGACCATATTAAAGTGGAAATTATTCGCTGAGAGCTTAGAAGCGGAAGGCAGTGCTGATCGAGTGCACTCACACAAGCCAAGTTACAGCAACATACTGAACTTCTTTCCCAAGCAGCGCTTTCTACACATAAAATCTTTAACTGCTGGAGAAAAGTAAAGTCAGTGTAAGGATGCCTTAGCAGATAATAAAAAAGCAGATAAAAATATAAAAGGCTAAACTCAAAGAAGCTAACTAAAATTCTTCTTCTGAGTTCCAGAAAGCAGCAACTGTGGATACGTCACCTCTGTAATTGACAAAGTTCAAGGAAATATTACCTGCTTATAAAACAAAGGCTGAATTGCTGAAGATGATTCATTTGTTTAATTTTTGTAGTTCCTATTTTTTTAAAGGAAGATCATTCACACAAAAAATTTCTTTGTTTAAGCTGTTCTGCTTTTCTTGCTCACCCTCATATCCAGATGCAAAGGAAGTGCTGCACTTACCAGGAAGGAAGTTTTAACCGAGTTGATTATACATATGATTGCTCATTTTAAAAGAAGTCAGAATGCTTTTCCTGTTACAACAGTAAAAATACACCAACAGTACATCAATTTAATGCATACACATAGAAGACATGCTTAGAGCCTTTTAAAAATAGCAAAGAATAACCTGGGCAATAAATTTAATGAATTAAAGTAAAATATTTAAACCAAACATATTTTTGAGAGATTACCTTAAAAGAGAATTAAATATAAATACCAGATAAAAGACAACTAAATTTGCAAAGTTTCATTATTTTTATTTTCATTGTGATAGTCTTTGAGAACTCCCAACTTAAATTCACTAGAGTTTTTTACAGCAGTCTCCATACAGGCATCACATACAGATTGTATATGCCATGGATCTTGCATGCTAAACTCAGCAGCAGAACTGCTGGGCAGCCTTACCCCTAATATCTTTAACTCATTCATTTATGATTACAAACACACAGTAAAATCCACTAGAAATGGCAACTTTAGATTCAGAAAGAAATTAAACCATAGACTTTCCACCCTAATTCTTGTGGTTAACTATGACCTGAGGAGTTAATCTTTTACTAAAAAAAGATCCCCACAGAAAAAAAAAAAAACAACAAAAAAAACCCAACATTTGGGAAAACATGTACAAAACAGAAAGAAAAGACAGAAAACCCTCTAATTTAATCCTTTTTCCTTATGACTTTTCCAGTGAAAACTGACCATTTTGAAGAGCAACAAGGAGTACAAATTCTACAGTGGTAAATATCATGCAAAAATGATGACTATTGAAAGGGAGGAAAAAAAACATGAAACAACTGAAAGGTTGTTTACCAAGAGTAAAGTGCCTTTTTTAAAAAACATATGCATGTTTCCTATTTATGAGACACATTTTTTATAAAAACGTGACAAATAACCCCTCCCTCTGTATTGGCAAAAGAATCTGACAGTCTCTTACCTACCTCCAACATGCCAAGGTTGATTAACACTCTGCCAAGGTTAAAAAGCAGAAAATACCCTCCAACACTGACACAGCTCTTCTCTCTCTGAGCGTCATTCTGCTTGTTAGCTCTTTTCTTTTTAGAGGCTATTTTTCTTAGGAAGTCAGTTTGGGGAAAACACACTCTGTCCCAGCTCCCTTTATCTTTTAAAGCCACTATTTGAATTTTCTCAAGGTAGTGGTGAAGTTACCCTGAATATTTTGTTGCAGACACAAAATCTACCCATCTTGGCCAAGACACCTCCAGAAGTCATGTTCCACCCACGTGCAGCCTGTCAGCATTCACCAGCCACAGCCTCTGTGGCATCTCAGCACTATACACTGCATTCCTCCCTCATCTTGTGTAAATTCTAAAATGCAATGTAGTCACGTATTTTTCTTCATTTAAACGTAAGCAACTAGCATTAAGAGTTTTTTCATGCCAAAAGGCTATGTAGATTTTTTGCAGAGTCCTTCCACTAAAAGTCATTGTGCTGCCCCATTGAGTAAACTTGGAGTCATTTCAGTTTCATTGGGTTCTGCAGATCTAGGAAAGCTTCCTGGTTTAAATGTCCTCAACCTGCTCCTATGAGTCATGCACCTAAGGATTATTTCTTCAAACACATACACATACAAATAGCTCTTCTACCACTACTCCATAGATCAAGATCATCAAGACAAGCAAAGGCAGCATCTCTCCCATATGCAGCAGTACTACCCTGCACACCGCTCAGCTAATGCAATTGTTTCACACTGTCATCCACTTATAAAGGCAGGTAGAGCAACACCTTCGTGGGTTCAGATATTCCCCCACAAATTTCATCAGACACAACACAAAATGTGTGACACTTCTGTAGCTGCCTTGCCCATACAAGACTGTCTTTTCTCCTGCATTCATTTGGGCTGTAACCTGTCTAGACCAGCCCGATCCAATAGCCGTCTCCAATTCTGCTCTGACCCCTTCTCCTCAGCTTCAGAAGGCAGTAATTGTCTTGGAGCGACGATTGCCTCTAATCTGTCTCCTCAATGACCCATTCTTAGGGTGACACCAAATTGTATCCATTTTCTGCTAATCCATCTATTGGTAAAACCATATTTCCTCATGCACATGAATCATAAAACTTTGATGTTTATAATGAAAAATGATTTCATGTAAAGTTCCTAAAACCTTTGTCATGCCTAAGCTTTACTTACAGCATTGACATTTCAATATGTCTACTGCAACAACACCCCCAAAAAAAGGGAAAAAAAAATCACTCTTTTTTTATTTCTAATTCTAATGAGCTTCATCAACCCTCAGTATCCCTGTATTACAAGAACTGCCCTACATTCGTCCAGAAATCCTGATGGAGTCCAATGGAGAAGGAAGAGATGGGCCTGTAAAAAGTAACTAAGACAAGCAACTAGTCTTGCCTTTGTCTCCAGTTGTGTTCCTATCTCATCACTCAGGTCAGGAATCTGATCATAACAAAAACATCAAAAAATTAGGTTAATTTTCAGATGGATCTGTTCCTTTATCTGACTCAACACTTGCAGGAGTGGTAGGGCAATGACGGAAGAGAAGGAAAGGAATGGAGCCAGCACAGTTAAGCATAACTGAGACTGAAACATGACTCACAGCAGGATTAAGAGAGAAACTAATGAGTAAAGCTGTTAAATGATTTGAAAAAATTGGCTGAAAGGTGCTTTAAAAAGACAAAGTGGTATTATGATGCATTACTTACTTAGCTACAAAAAATTTAGGATAGTTGTCAATCTTGACTGCTCTGTTAAGACTATGTTAGAATTCTATCTACTATCATGCTTATTCTATATTAGCTCCTGCTTCTGTTTTAATCCATCAAGTGAAAACCTTATTTTAAAATTATTATTTTCACTTCAGTGTGAACTCCTTCCCAGACAACTTAATTTTCAAGAAAATAAGCACTCTCTACCAGAGGAAAAATTACCTTGTGCATGCGTTATGTAAATACAACACTACTGTTTACATTCACAGTTTTAGACAAAGTTCACTTGAAAGATAAATTTAAAAAAAACCAAAACTACTGTGACAAGACTCAAAGTTTTCCAAGCAGCATACTACATTTACTTGCCCACACTGTTGTGTAGCAGGAGATGATTTTGCACTTGCTGGACAGGAGTACATCTTCCCTACATCTACAGTAATCCAGTGCTAAACTTCACAAGTAAGATACAGCACAAACATTTCAAGCATGAACACAACAAAAAACCACTTTTCTCAGTTTCTTTGTTAGATCCTCTAGCAACTACTAGCTCTCATGGGAATTAAATCAGTGCAAGTTCCCATTAGCAAGTAAACATCACAGGTAATGCAGTCACATTCCTCATCAAAAAGTATATGAATCAGGAGATACAGCTTGGGCGGAAGGTTGGGGAGTCAATCAGACTGCTATTACAGCTGCAGCATTTTCAGGATCCCCTGCCTTCATCATCTTTAGTTTCTATATGAGTTTCTACTTGGGGCTTCTTCTGGAACAAACAATAACTTCTAGCTGGTTCTGAAAATTCAGAAAATAATTTCGGCAAACTTCTAGTTAACTGGGGTTACACAAGTGATCTCGAAGTAATCCACCTTGGAACCAACACTTCGCAGAGTTTTAAAACCCAGAGATCACTGCTATTGTTCCTGCCGGGACACACTCGCTACTTAGACACTGCCTGTCCCGTCAGCTTGTGCCCGGTTTTCCAACACTGATTGTTAACTGCGTGATCTAATCTACCCCAGCAACCAACCCCCGAATGCCCTCAGCTATTATTTCAGAGGGTTTGCGGTGTGGAAAGGTTTAATCGTCTACATGTAACAGACACAAGAAATTTGTTGGATGAGGAAATAGTTACTTATTGTTTAAAAGCCGTGTTGTAGCACAGCTGACTCACTGATCTTAAGACTCGAGAGAACTGCTACCACTGTCTACTGCGATCCTTCACATCGTTTCAATTCAATGTTCCAAAGGCTTCCTTAGCGGGTTGGGCATCAAGATCGTTAACTCCTGTTCGGCCCACGACGTGAGGCAAGACCAAGGCCGCGAGGGACCGGGCAGCACGGGGAGCTCAGCAGTGCCGGCTGCGGCGGGGACCGCAGGGCGACCCCGGCCAGCCGCGCAGCCCTGCGGGAAGGGGCTCCGCGCACGGGAGACAGGAGGCGGCGGGAGCAGCGGGCCGACGCCGGGGCT